>PVKM010002434.1:0-65133 GCA_004027735.1 Carollia perspicillata | reverse complement strand
GTAGTTTGCTGCTCGCTGAGCCCCAGACCCCTACGATCGTGGCTGTGGCAGGGAGGCTGGTAGGGCCCGGGTGCTGCTCCGCAGGTGACAGGTGTACCTTTCGGTTGCTGATGCTGCGGCGTCGCTCTGGCAGAGTTGTGCACCCGAGTGTCAGAGGCCGTGGGAGTTTGTGTTTGTGTGTTTGGCCCTGTTTCATTCCATATATAGTATATTTGAGATGTTAAGTTTCCATTCTTCAAGTCAGCTTAGTTGTTGGGGAGGAATTCCTCAAATGTTTCTGATAAGAGGGGTTTCCAGGAGCGCGGAGGCAGCGTGCAGCGTCTCGGGGGTTGCGCGGGTCCGCGGCGGTCCGGTGCGCGGGGCTGGGCCGTCCGCGGCGCCTTGATTCATTGCAGCGTTCTTGACGCTAAGGTGGTGTTCGAGGCAACAGTGAGGCGGTATAATTTTGCATCCATTTTGTCTGTTTTAGGTAAGTCTGTGAAGTGTCGCATTTTAGGGTCAGGTTGATTCACACTTTATGAAAGGAATTAGTTCGTGCTGTAGCTTACTCCAAAGAGTACGTTGCTCATTATGCAGTTTCAGATTTGGCCCGGAATTTTGGTGGGCATGGAATGGGATTTTGCTTTCAGTTTTTACGCTACTACTGCTTACCACACTCTTCATACAGTAGCATAGTATTGACACTTAAAAAAAATGCCTTTAAACTTTTTGTAACAGTGAAGTCGTGACTGATTTTTAATGCTGACAGCTTGGGATTTTAGATTTTGAAACCAGTTGCATTCTCTTAAAAAGATGCACTTTCCATTTTACTGCATGCCTTGGCTGAGCACATAAATTAGACACAATGGGAGAAATTGTCAGAGAGATGAGCTACAAATTAAGTTTCGGCCAGGTTAGTTTTTTAAAGCGTCCTATAGCTTTTAAAAAGTGTATATGAGACTAATATTGAATGATGGTACTATCAGTGTGTTAACAGGAAATAGAACAAAAATTCCAGTGATTCAGAACTTCTGTTGGGGTTTTTCCCCCCTTAAAATCTACTTAGTTTTTAATAGAGGGTGCTTAAGATTTAAATCTTTAAAGGATCAACTGAAAGTTGAATGTGTTAATTAGATGAGTCAGTCATCCACTGAATATACTCCATTATTTTTCATTTTTCTCTTGGGTGCATGGAATAACTTTTCCTGAGTTTAAAAGTATTCTCAAAGGACACTAATGAAATGTAGCCTTTCAGCCCTCTTTAGTGAACTGTCACGTTGTAGAAGCTGTGTTTTTGTAACTCATTAAGAAGCGGGAAATGGTCAGAATCTCATACAGATTCTCTGAAAAATAAATTTTAACTTGGATCAATCCCATTTGATTGAAATAGTACCTGCATTAGGTCCTCTCTTCAGTGGAAGGAAGTACCTGCCTTCAGCTAAGGATATTGTTTAAAACTTGCATACCAATGATTAAACTTAATGAAATGAGGTCTTTAAACTCTCAGAGTTAGGTAGGTACTACCCAGAACCCCAATTATGTCGGTATTAAATATTGCTTCTTTAGTATTAGTAACACATTACACTTGCAAAATGTCTTAATGTGATTGGTCTTGTGTGTCTTGATAGAAATAAAAGTTGTTCTACTTCTCTAGTTTTCCCTGTAATGAAAATCCTTAAAATACTGTTTAGGATTAAATGTATGTACCCATCTCTGAATATACTGCATTTTGAAAAATACGTGTAATGTAGACTATTTACATGAAACTCACATGAATTTCATGCCCCAAAAAACCTGTGAGGAATGTCTAGGTTTTTTAAAACAGCTTTTTTTTTTTTTTTTTAGTTATATAACCTGATCAATACCAAAAGTTTATTTTTTAAAGATCATCAACATACTTTAAAGGGGAATGTTTGCCTTGTTATAGATGTTTTGGAAAAAAGCCCTTCATAATCTGTATAGTGTGTGCAGTTCATAAATAAAACTGTAATTCAGAAAGGCTTCTATTCCATTATATCTGAACTAAGCTCCCATGACCCAGAAGAGAACAGTAGTAGCACTTTTCCCTTGTTTCACTTGCCTCATCTTTATTTGATCCATCAGAAATGGAGATGCTCTAAAATAGGAGGATAATGAAGTAATGCCAGAGGCAAATATGCAAATTGGGGCAAAACAGTAATAAGAAGTCGTCAGGGCATAAGATACTGGTAGAGCATTAGATGAACTGTGGCAGGCAGCTAGGAATTTGGAGATGCGGGTTGTGGTGGCTGCCAAGCATAGGAAAGTGATGGTGCTGAACCTGAGGAGGTTTCCTCTGAAACTTTTGATAGACTCTGACAGTCCGTACATGTCCTCTTATTTTAAACTCTCTGCATTAGGATGATAAGGATTTGGAGACAGTAAAATTGTATGAAATTTGAATATATGCGTGTTCATATTTGTTTACCACTGGCTCATATTTCCAGAATATTTACTGTATTTTAACATTTCATCCTATGATTCTGAGCCTTAAAAAGTCAGGAACACTTGCTTAAGCACCTTTGTTTTTTAGCAAGAACACTTGCTAAAGAAAAAACAAAACCACGAGTTAAATACTCTTAGGGGTAGCTAATGCTGTTTTTTTTTTACATTTTCTTTAGTTAACCACCAAGCTTGACTGCCTTGATAGAGTCAGATTAAGAATAGCTGTCTTTTTCTTTGTTTTCTAAGGATTCCAGCCCTCCAAATATCATGGTTAGTTCTAAATAGTACTTACTGCTTCTAGCCAGCTATATGAAAGTTAGGCATTTCACTTACACTTTTCATTTTGATTTTTATTAAACTCATATTTCAGAATATGCTTAGTTTTTACTCCTCAGAAAAAGACAGCTAACAAGTTGCTGTTTCAGAAGGAGATCCCAGTCGGAATTGCCACAAAGTAAGAATCATGGGAATATGTATCAACAAAAGATCTCTGTGAAAATTGATCAAAGTTTTGGTACTTAAAAGTACATTCATTTGAAATTTATTTCTGAAGATACCTTAATCTCCTGACAATGCTTGATAAATGAGGCTTTGCTGAATGTATCTTTCTGATTTGCCTATCATTCTTAATGTAAAACTTTAATAAGAAATCTATTTCTGATTATCTATTTCAGTAAAACATTTGGTATTGAGTTGTAAATTTCTTTTGATCTTTAATATCTTAATGTTAACCTTTTTAGTGCTTCCTGCATAGTAAAGGAAAGAGAAAGAAACTATATTTACCAACTGCCTTTTGGGTACCCAACTTTCATTTACTTTACAAATATTTATTGAGCACTTACTGTGTATGTGCCAGGGACTTCTGAGATGCTGCAGATGCAGCAGTGAATAACATAGACAAAATTTCTGTCCACATTATAATTTACATTTTAGTAGTGGAAGACATAAATAAGTAAAATATAGTGTGTCTTAGAGAAAAAAGTGCTGTGGAGAAAAATAAAACAGAAAAGGTGTTTGGGGAATGAACATAGCTTGTTTGTTCCTTTAATAACTGTAATGGATAGTATCCTTGCTTTCAGAAACAAAAATATCCTATACATAAATTTTTTCTTCTATTAAGAATACACTTTGTAGCTTGGGAACACCATTATGTTTGTACTTACAGAGTTTCAGTTAATAGCACTTCAGAAAGCTGCTTTGTGGCTCAGTAGAAAATTTGGAGTTTACTGTCCTGGTGGCCATTTACTAGTTTTGTGATTTGGGGCCAGTTACAATGTCTTAGCTTCCCTGTGCTTGTTTTCTTTTCAGTAAGATGAGTTATAATATCTGTAAGGTTATTGTGATAAATTACACATTTGTATCTGATATGGAAGGGGCTCAGTAAATTGCAACTTTTTTGTTTACTGCCTATCTGGAGTTCTGTTAAACATAGTTGAAGTTGGTGATCCTTCCAAGAAGTTTAGCACTGTGTGGGACATAGTTTCATGTACATTTGATTTTAACAACTAATGCAGTCTTGTCTGATAGCATAAGGTCAATTAAAATGCAACTGTAACTTAACAGTCACTGGTGCTTTCTGGGGAATTTGTACATGTTATCTAGTCAACGTGGTATTGGTAAACCTGTTGTCTTCCTTATGCTGGAACATTGTGATACATCTTGTCTTACAGGTTGATGAGCTGGGTCTCAGCATTTTAACAAGTAGACACAAATACTGTGTAAGATTCCGATTCATGAAAATACTTGTAAAATGTTTAGTATAGTGCCTGGCATACTGTAAATACTCAGTAAATGTTCGTTATTGTCATTATTTATTATTCCTTTTTTGTGCAAAGAGAGGTTAATTCAGAGAATTTACAATTAAGGAAAACTTTTACAAAGATAAAATAATGCAAATATGAATGAGTTTTTTGAGGAAAGAGTAGAATAGCTAATCTAATTGCAATTGGTTTCCATTTTTTGGTTGGGAGATCACTAAATTGAGTTTCTCAAGGACAGATTATGTCTTATTTTGCCTTCGGTCTTGACTTCACCGTATCTTCATTGCCTGGCCTGTAGTTACAAGCTGCAGAAATACTGTGTGTTAAATGTTAAATGGTCCCTATTGATCGTTTTGCTGTGTATCACAACTCTTTAGTAGTAAGCATCTTCTGAGTCTCAGAAGTGGCTACACTACATGTCTTTGAATCTTTAATTTTAAGCATAGACTAAGGTGTCATGCAAAGCCTTCCAAGTGCCATTTTTTTAATCTAGCCAAAAATTTGAACAATATCCCAGAAATTGAAAGAAAGAAAAGAAACCAATTATTTGCAGCTAGATTAGTATTTGTTAACCTATTCCTTGTGAGTTGTTGAAATTAAAGGGAACAGCAGTTTTAGAAAACAGAGTAGAAAAAATAGTTCATGCATAATTATAGGCTCTTAGTTGCTAAAAGACAACTTAGTCTTATCTCTTAAGGCAGTTTCACTGAAACTGCAGGTTTATACTGGCTTTGTGAATTTAGTGGCTCAGTCACTTTCTTAAATTCCTGTGATATAAGGAATATTGGTGTTTTCACAGAAAAGGGAAAACATCTCAACCCACCCTACTTTATTTAACTGTTTTTAGATGTTTAAATCTTAGCACCAGTTAGCTGTTTCTAGTTCTGTGGCAAGTTATCCTCTACCTAATAATAATAATTTTAGCTTTTGTAAAATGTAATACTTCTTTTAAGTTCTAAGATCTTTAGTCATTTACACAAAATATTTCTTGGCTTTAAAAGAAATCCCCACAAACATGTATAGGACAAACTGTTTTATATTCAAATCAGATATGACACAATACTATTTTAGAAATGATAGAAATACAGACAATTTAATATCATGATACTCTTGTGGCCTGTTTGCTTGTTTTGAACTGCAACAACTTCCCAGTGGAAGAAGATGCTACTGCTGAATATTAGTTTGAGCGGCTTCAGAAAGTAAGTCTGATTTATCCACAAACAGGTACAGACAAGGGCATTTTAAGAATTTGTAGTATTTTAATTGTCTTGTTAAAGAAAATGGCATTCTTGTTTCACTTAAGAAGAAAAACAAAAACAGTCCTAGTACAAGTCACAGAGCCAAATAATAAAATGGGAAAGGTCCTGTAAAGAGAGACAGGAGAAGAGTAAGATATGTAGAATTTAACAGAGATTTTGGTGGAAATACATGAATGCCAATTGTTATTAGTAGAATTATTCAAAACAACTAATTTGCTAAAGTGTGTGATCCCTGCATCCAACCTCTCATCCCCAGCCTTGCCTAAACAGTAAGTCAAAAGCAGTGCCACATTCCTGGATATTATTACAGAAATTGGTGCTACCATCAAAGGCTTGAAAGTTTCTCGGGGATAATTTTGGTCGTTTAAATTGCCTCTTTGGCTGGTGCAGAAGGCAGGTTCTGGGAGAATGAATTACTGCCCCCAAAAAAGTGAAAATAATTTTCAGTTAACTAGTTGTACTTATTCTTAGGTTTATTACCTATACTTTTATCTGAATTATTAAATGATACTATTATTTTGAGTTTCAGCTTAAAGTTTTACTCTAACATTTATGTTAAGGAAAATTTCTCTTGACCTTTAATATTTTTGTGAACCTTTTTAGTATTAGCAGAATTAAGCATATCACAAGGTTCCTGTCAGTTTGCCAGCCAGGCAGGCCATGGGTATGGCATGTTTCATCAGTATAGAGCCAATAGTAATTGAGTAGATTTTCCATTTCCTATCAATGAGAGAAATACTTGGCAATATAAACAAAAACTTGAAATCAGCATGTTGACCTTGCAAAACATAGTCCTCACACAGGCAAGTGTTGTTTAGTCAGAGAAAGAAAAACAGTAGTTCTGATATGAGCTGGAGAGAGAGGTGGAAGGGAGCTTACCTGGTTTTAATTCTCTCAGCAACTTAAGAAAATATTGCTTTTGAGTTGGTCTCTGTCGACTTGTTGACCTCCACCCCTTTAAATACTTTTCATTTTATTTTGTTGGGAGTCAGTGAGGTGTAATAAGAAAAGACTTGGGTTTTAAAGTCCAATGAACCCAAGCTCAAATATGAGTTCTATTATTGCTAACTATAGCTATGTGGTCTTAAGCTCATCACTCAGACTTTTTGAGCCTAGGACTTTTCTTCAGAAAAATACATATGTATAGTAACATCTACTCTGCCCGGTAGTTTTAACTACATTATCTGTATTTCTTATGTTAGCTGGCTTGGGTACCTATCTGGAACCTAGTAGGCATCAATAAAACTAGTCAAAATGTAAAAACACATCCTATAATATTCTGTGCTGAAGTTTTTCTTCCCTGTAACTTATATTATCTTCATTTTTGAGCACCTTCTATTTAATAAAGTTTAATTTTTAGAAGTATTAATCTTTCAACTAGAATAAGGTGAGTTCTTGTTCTAGTTACATTAGAAATATATAGCTTAAATATTGGGAAGTAATTTGATTGGAATTTTGGTTTGTTAGACAGTTTTTCCCTCAGGGTGCTTGTTCAATTCATTTTCCTCAACAGATAGATGAAAAAGAAATAATTTCTATACTGTTTAATTTGCTGTAACTCTTTAGACCAAGGATGAAATAAACAAAATACCACTTTTTTAATTGCAAAATAAACATGCAAATCATTATTAACTCTTTGTATTTTTCTTAACTATTCTTATGAAAAATTCTACATTTTCAATTTGAAAGTAGTCTACAACCCATAATTCTTTTGTGTGAAAAGTTCTAGAAAATTGGCATGGGTCAGATTTTAAAAATACCTCAAATATACTTTAAAACTTGTGCCACTTGATCTGTATAAAATAATCTTTGTACTTTTTCTGTTGTAAGTTGCTAGTTAATCTCTTTTTCTGTTATTTCAACAATACTCTTTCCTGTGTCCCTGTTTACACTCAAAAGGGACATAGTGCAAAATTTCCCAGTATTTATTACTGGATTAATTGTGATTTTTTTTTCCTGAATTTTTTTTTAATCTTAATACATTGAAGACTGGTGTGATTGTTATGGAATATTTTTCTCTACTAATTAATATTAAATGCTGTTTGTATATATAATATTTAACATATTACCAGTAATAACATGTTAATAATACCATTTGTTTATTGATTATTCCTTAAACTTCAGAACTCTTCCTGTTAGTATAGTAATACAGATAGCTTATTACTGAAATGTAAATCTAATTACTGCGATTACTGTTGAAACCGTTTTTTAAAAAAATGCTTGAGTTTCAGTAAATATGTTTAGAACATTTAATAGTGATATGTGAAAGCTCTAATTTTGGAGGTAATAAGTATTCTTTAATCTTCCATATGTGCAGTTTTCGTGCAGTCTTTAGAATAAAGCCAGAAGCACAAACAGTGATGAAGACCCAAACATGAATCATCAGATAAATAACTTATGATTGCAGAAAAAATCCTGTGAGATACATATTGGTCTTTTCAGTATTGTTTTAAATGCTGACTAGCTTTGCTGTTAGCAAAGTCAACATGTAGTGTGAAGGATTATTTATATGTATATACACAAAAGTTTCATTTTTATTTTCATCAAATGTCATTATTTTGGAGCATTTCTAAATTCAAATAGGTCACTTAATATTAGTAATATTCAGATCAGCAAGTTAATTTTGCTTTTCTGCAATTTGCAACAGTTTGTCTTATGTGTAACAAATAAACCAATAATCAGTTGTATAAAAATTTAAATTGAAGAAACCTTCCTTTAAAAATTAATATTCAGCCTTGGCTAGAGCATCATTCCATAATCAAAAGGTTGCATGTTTGATTTCCAGTCAGGGCACATGCCTCGGTTGTGGGTTCAACCCTGATCCAGGCTCATGGGAGGCAACTAGTCAGTGTTTCTGATGTTTCTCTCTCTGCCCCTCTCTCTTTCTAAAAAAAGGAATGAAAAAGTGTCCTTGAGTGAGAATTTTTAAAAAAATAATATTCATATTGACATTCTATGGACTGTTCTGTCTTTTTTGCTTTCCTTTTTTATGCTAGCATTTCCTGATCAAAGGTTTTTATTGGTGCTAAATCATCATTAGAAAACAGTTGATAGAAAACTTAACAGTGCAGGCAAGAAAATTTGTGTCTCTGTGTGTTTGTTCTTTTAAGGATTTGAAGCCCTGGACAGTGTGGCTCAGTTGGTTGGATCAGCATTCTATAGCTGAAAGGTTATGGTTAGATTCCCGGTAGGGTGCATGCCCTGGGTTTCAGGTCCAACCTCCATCCAGGCCATGGATCCCCAGTCCAACGGGAGGCAACCAATCAATGCTTCTCCCTGGCATTGATGTTTCTCTCCTTTTCCCTCACTCTAAAAGCAATGAACAAATGCCCTCCACTGAGGATTAAAAAAACACAATACAAGGAATTCAAAACAGAATGTGTATTCCATTTTAATCCTTTGAGCACAAATTATGGTATAGTTGTTTGGTTAGTTTTTAAAAAGCAATTAGTGACCTGATAAACATGGGTATTTACTCTTGGGAACTTAAAAACAGATGAATGTAGGCATCACAGGTAATTCAGTTAAATTAGAACTGAAAAAGTACTTAAGGAGATACCTAAGAGATCATTGTCAGAAGTTGGTGAAATACAGGTACTGCATATCTGCATTGAGTGTAACTTGCCGTTTACCTTTTGACTAGCATGTACCTGAACTGTACTTAACTAAGTACTGTTGCCACTTTATGGTGATTTGTTAAAGAAACAGAAAAATAAACATATGGAAATGGGGGTTTCAAAAAATTCTCATTTCTGCATAGTCCGTTCTGGTTTTTTATATATAAAAATGTATTGACATGTATTGGTTTAGCTTACTTTTTCTTTCAGGTTTTTTTCTTTTTTGAGATTTTTCTAGCTGAGATGATTGGTTGGTCTGAGTGAGACATCTTCATTCTCTTCGTGAGATTTTCCCCTCGTGAACAGTGGTATGAATTTACGGGATGACTGTGCAGAGCAGTTGCTGAAGCTCTGCAAGTGGAATAAGAAGTACTTTGGGGGGAAGGTAACTGGTTCGTGGGGAAATTGAACTGGTGATCTTAGCCAAACCAAGCCACAGGATTAGTACTTCAACTTTTATAGGATACCACATGATTAAAAGAATAGCAAGAAAGTCCATAGAGTCTGTTTCATATGCCTTCTATTACGTACCTGTTCAAAATGGCTGACTAGTCCAAGAAATCTTGCCAAGAAATCATCTACTGTGTCTCATCTCTGCATTTTTTATTAGTCTCTCTAATTCACATATCCAGTAGTTTTGTGTTCCTACTGTGTGTCAGGTACTTTGCTAACATGACAAGGATGGGGAGAAAAGAGTTGGGAAAAGAGGCCATTTCAGTCAGAACAACATGTGCAAAGGATGGAGAAGGTAGGAAAGTTTATAGGTGTTCAGTAACTAGGAGTAGTTCCACAGTGCACTAGGCACCAGCATTGAGTCAATAGGAAGTGATATAGAAAATTAGGAGATGGAGTATGAACATACATACTTTTAAAAGTGTATTTGACTTCGTCCTCTAATTGATGAAAGGCAAGTGCTTAAATTCACATTCCATAAAGGTCTCTCTGCATTGCAGAAAAGATTTTAGAAAAGAGCCAGGCTTAGGGGAGAGAGGCAGATGTGTGAGAGCTGAGAAGGAGCTGAAATAGGGCTGTCATTAAAGAGAGGAGTAGATGATGAATTCGAGAAGAGAATACTGAGTGTGAAGTAAAAACAAGGTAAGGATTGTACTGTGCCCTGGCTTGAGTACTGGGTGTATAGTGTCATGCCTGCCATTCACCAGTATAGGAACATACCAGGGGGCAGTAATAGGCGAGGAAGGTATTTGGATTCTTTTTGCTGATTTTAAAGTTCTATGGAGAGAAAAAGAGAAAGAAGACATGACATTATATGGGGTAGGGGGAACAGGGAAAACTACTCTGATTAGCTAACATTTGAGCAGGTACTTAAATGAAGTGATCAAGAGAAAGCTTTCCAAATGAAGGGAATAGCAAATGTAGAGGCCTTTAGGTGGGAACATGCTTGCAGTGTTCATGAGTAAGAAGGCCAGTGTAGCTGGAGCCGAGACAGAGGGAGAAGGGTAGATGAGATCTGCGTGTGTGCTTTTCCTATAGCATCTTTAGATTGTAGTAGGGACATTAGATTTTATTCAGGATGAGATAGGAAGCCACTGAAGGGTTTTAAGATATGATCTCTATATGTCTTTTTTCTCCTCACTTGTAACATAAATTAATTTTTCGGTCTCATTGCGTGTGTTTAGTTCCATATCATTTATCTTGTCTATAGGTTCATGTAACCATCACAGTCAAGTTATAGAACTAGAACTGTTCATCACCAAAAAGAAATTTCTCTATGTTACCCCTACATAGATATTTCTTGACTTACGATGGATTTATGTCCAAATAAACCCCTCATTAGTTGAAAATACCATTAAGTCGAAAATGCATTTAGTAAACCTAAGCTGCCAACATCCGAAGCTGAAACCCAGCCTGTCTTAAATGTGCTCAAAACACTTGGCATTAGCCTGCAGTTGGGCAGTTATCTTGAGGTTCATCTCAAGAGTAATTGCCTTCTCAGTAGAAGCAAGAGGCACAGATGGGTGTTTTGTAGACATGATGGGATGTGAAAACACAAAACACAGTGTCCAAAAAGCTGGCAACAGAGTTCACAGTAGAATATTGATTGCTTGCCCTCATAATCACATGGCTGCTGGGGAGCTGGAGCCCATTGCCACTCACCAGTGTCACATGACAGGGTGTCATACTGAATATCACTAGCCTGAGAAAAGGTCAGAATTCAAGTACAATTTGTATTGAATGTGTATCGCTTTCACACTATTGTTAAGTCAAACTATGGTAAGTCAGGGACCATCTGTATATATAGTCTTACCTTTCTCTCAACCTTAACCCCTGGCAACCACTGATCTGTTCTCTGTCACTATAATTTTGGTTCTTGGAGAGTGTTATGTAAATGGAATTACATGTTATGTTATCCTTGGCTTTTTTCAGTCAGCATTATGTCCTTGAGATCCATCCAATTTGGTGCATGTATCAGTAGTTCCCTCCATTTTAATGCTAAGAAGTATATCTTTGTAGGGCTGTACTGCAGTTTTAACCATTGACTGACTGAAGGACTTTGGGTGGTAAAAATAAAACTGCTGTGAACAGTTTTGTACAGGTTTTTACATGAAAATACATTTTTATTTTTCTATGATGAATCCCCAAGAGTGCAGTTGCTGGGTTGTGTGTTAACTTATAAGAAACTACTACTTTTCCAGAGTGACTGCCCCATTTTACATTCCCACTAGCAATATATGCAAGATTCAGTTTCTCCACATCCTTGCCAGCGCTGGGTGTCATTAGTATTTTTTATTTTAGCAATTCTGATGGGAGTGTAGTGACATCTTATTGTAGCATTAATTTGCATTTCCTGAATGGCTAATGATGTTGAACATATTTTCAAGTACTTTGCTGTCTATGTATCCTCTGTGGTGAAGTGTCCATTCCCGTCTTTGGCTCATATTCTAATGGTGTTCTTATTGATTTTACTACTTCTTTCTATATTCTGGATACAAGTCCTTTTGAGTATGTGATTTGCAGATATTTTCTAATGGTCTGCTGCTTATTTTTTCATCCTTAACAGGGGCTTTTGCAGAGCAAGAAAAATTAATTTTGGTGAATCTAATTTATCTTTTCTTCAATGGATTGTGCCTTTGTTATTAAGTGTAAAACCCTTTGCTTATCCTTAGGTCCCAAAGATTTATTCGTTTTCTTCTAAAAGTTTTCCAAAAGCTTTATAGATTGCATGTATAAATCTGTAGTCCATTTTTCCATTTTTCACTTAATTTTTATGTAAAGGTATGATGTTTAGATAAGGAGTTTTTTTGGTTTTGTGGTTTTTTATTTTGTTTTTGTTTGTTTGTTTATTTGGGTTTTTTGTTTTGTTTTGTTTTGTTTTTGGACTATGGATGTCCAGTTGTTTCAGCACCATTTGTTGAAAAAATTATCCTTCTTCCATTGACTTGCATTTGCACCTTTGTCAAAATCAAATAGCTATACTTATGAGAATTTATTTCTGGATTCTCTGTTCTGTTCCACTGATCTTTGTGGCTATCCCTCCACCAGTAAGTACTGTCTTGATTACTGTAGCTGTATAGTAAGTCTTAAAATCAGGTAATGAAATTAACTTAATTCTCCTTTTTCAGAACTATTTTATCTATTTCTGCTCCTTAACATGAAAAATTTGGAATCTACAAATGAATCCTACTGGGCTTGTGGTAGGAACTATATTAAAACCTTAGACCAATTGGGAAATTGACACTTTCATTTTGTTGTCTTTTAATCTATGAACACAGTTTGTCTATCCTTATATGTAGGTGGTCTTTGATTTCTTTCATTAGCATTTTGTACTTTTCAACACAAACCCTAAACATGGTTTTGTTTTTTTTTTAGATTCATACCTAGGTACATTTTTTGGAGCAATTATAAGTGCTACTGTGTTTTTAATTTTGGTTTTCAATGATTTATTTCCAGTCTATAGCAATATGGTTGATTTCTGTGAGTTGACCTTGCTAAGCTAAACAGTTCTCAGAGTTTTTTTGTAGATTCTGTGGGCTTTCTAATGTGTCTGAGTAGAGACAGTTTTACTTCTTCCTTTTCCATCTATGCCACCTTTTATTTCCTTTTCTTGCCTTACTGCTCTGACTAGTGTTTCCAGTACTATGTGTAATAGGAACAGTGAAATCAGACAAGCTTGTCTTGTTCCTGATCATAGGGAGGACTGCATTCACTCTTTCACCATTAAGTAAATGTTAGCTGTAGATTTTTTGTAGATGCTGTTTATTAGGTTGATAAACTATTCCTAGTTTAAGAGTTTTTATCATGACTGAGTACTGAATTTTGTCAAATGCGTTTTCTGCTTTAAGTGATAGGATCACTTGGCTTTTCTTTTTTAAATTGTTAACTGATGATAACTTTTTAAAGATTCATCCTGGTTGTTCTCTGTGGAATAAATTGTAGGAATGAGGCAAAGATGTAAGCAGGAAAACCATATTGGAAATTATTGCAATAATCCAAATGAGATGATAGTGGTTTGGACCAGGGTAGTAGCAGGCAAAGGTGAGAAGAGGTCAGATTTTGGATACGTTTCAACCTATGAGGGCAGGAATTGCTAAGGAGTAAAAGAGAAGTCAAGAATGACTCCAAGATTATTGGCCCAAACAATTATTAAAAGTAGAGTGGTACCTTGGTACTTGTTCATTTGTTCTGAAACTCTCAATGAGTGCCGAAACTGATGAGTGATGAAGCATTTTCTCTTGTGGATCAGCTTCGTGACTCCCACAAGTTCTAGTAAGTATTATGAGTCCCAACCAAGCACCAAGGGCTGAAACATTTCTTTTCTTGTCAAAATGTGACGAGTACCAAGGTATGACTATATGGAGTTGGTGTTGAACAAGCTGGGGAACACAGTGAAGTGGCAAGTTTCAGTTGGGCAGTCAAGAATTTTTTTGGACATGTTAACTTTGAAAGGCTTAGTAGACATAACTAGAGATATCAAGTAGACAATTTGATGTACAAAATAGAATTTTGGCAAGTGATTCAGGGTAGAAGTAGAAATTTTTGAGTCATCAATTGAGTTAGGTGATAGATGAGAAATTACAGTGTTATTTATTGAAAAGTGTATCAGTAAACTTTTCCTTTTTACTGTACTGTTGTTTTAAGGTTTGTTAATAAAAAGCCATATTCTAGCATGTGAAGAACTCTGTGAAAATTTGGATTGGTTTTGTTTATTACCAGATTGTTGTGTATCTGACATTAAGTACACCAGAAATTATGTGATTGGGAGATAATTTGGGGGGATATATATTTATTATATGCATTTAACCATACTTATTTGATAGGTAGATGGCTATAATATTAATATAGATATGTGTCTCGTTAATTTCAGAGCATTGTTCTAAACCTTTATAAAATGAAGTAATTCTGTGTGTATTGTGAAAAGACTTGATACCGTCATTAAGTGCTTGGATGGCTTTCTGTGGCAGTAGTTCTCTTTGTACAGAACAGCCAGATCAAAATCAAAAAGTAAAAACAGGAATGCAAAACAGCTAGCAAGGAGAGACTTAGATTTCTAACTTAGGGCCAGAAATCAGAAAAGAGAGAGGGTGAGCCTCCCTTTACAGAATTAGTAAAAAGAGTTCCATTGAGATATGTTTACTTCATTTTAAGTATTCTGGAAAATATTTTTAAAATGCCATGATCTTCTGTTGTAACTGTGTAACTGGTTAACTTGGTTAACTCTAATGATATTTTCTGATTAATTTATATATCTCTAGCTCTTTGTTTTATTTCACAGGATTTATCATATTGCAATATAATAAATATTCTGTTTACTTTTTAGTTTCTCCCACTAAAATATAAGTTTTTACAGCGTTAATACAATGGCTTGGCACTTAAGCACTCTATAAATATTTGTGAGTGAATGAGTGAACCCACACACTGCTGAATTTTAAAGCCAGTGAACTTGCTTGCTTTTGAAAGTAAATGAGTTTTTGAGATTCCAAAGTATGGATAATGGTCAAATGTCTTTTTCTGAGTAGTACCTTATGCTTTCAAACAGACATTCCTCTGCTATAAAATGTACCCCATACATAGCAACATTACTAACCCAAGGTCAGTGAGGCACACATTTTGCCTTTTGTTATTTGTTCTGTTTTTCTTAGCAGTGATGGCTTTATACAAAATCATCTAAACTTTGTCCCAGACTTCCTGTGTCAAATGAAGCACACATTGCAAATAGCAGACCTAGCTTGGAATTCAGTCCATGGTAACTTGTCTCATAAGACATTTCCTGTGCACGTTTTAAAAGAAAGTAACATTCATCTATCCGCCTTCTATCTAAATCCTTCATCCTATTTCCAGGTTAAGAGTAGGGATTTTTCTCTTCAATAATAATTATACTTTAAAAAGTACCATATTTTAATATACCTTTTTTCCTTTGAGCTTTACTGGGCAAAAATACTCTGAGCCTTTACTGTTCCAGTACAGATTTAAGAACCAGGTAAACAGTTATTTTTGAAAGCCACAATACTTTATTTCCAGACCCATAGTGTGTTTGTATGTGCACATAAGTATATTGTGTTAGTCCATGACAAATAAACTGTACAGGAATAATGGCTTTTTCTGGTATTCTTGACACCAGCGTAGAATGTAAATTGTTTAGTGCTCTGTTTTAGGCATTATGGGGAGTAAGGTGAGGGTGGCACTGTATAAAATAATCCTTATTCCTCTCTGGGAAAGAACAGTGTATGGTAAATTGAGTCTGATCTAGAGATAATACCTTACATGATTATTGGGAGCATTAAATGAAGGAATGCTTTATAAATCATTTGACCCAGTACCTAGCATATAATGAATTCTTTTTTTTTTTAATCCTCACCTGAGGACCTGCTTACTGATATTAGAGAGAAGGGAAAAAGGGAAAAAGGGGGAGAGAGAGGGGAGACAAACATTAATTGGTTGCTTCTAGTACGTGCCCAGACCTACCGGGCACCCAACCTGTATGTAACCTAGGCCTATGCCCTGACCAGGAATTGAACCTGAGACTTTTCGGTTTATAGGATGACATTCCAACCAACTGAACCACACCAGCCATGGCTAAATTCTTTATACATATTAGGTATTTATAGAAATAAGTAGAAAGTTATAGAAGTTTGCTATTAAAACACTTGAAAAATTATAATAATTATTGTTAAGCCTTTTTTCATTGGCTGTCTTGATCTCATTCTTTCCTGCATTTTATCTAACTTTTCCGACCCCTTTTTAGTAAGTTCTTGGTCTTCTAGTCCTCTCTTTTCCTCTTAGCCTCTTTTCCATAATTCCCACAGTCAATATCACCACCTTCTACTGAAACTCGGTACAATAACAGCTCTTACCTCTCTTGGGGAAGAAGATCCAGATGCAGTTTTAGGAGCTATAAAATTTGTTAGCACTGTGAAATACTGCTTAGAAAGGCCTAGGAGTGGAATAAGTCATCAGATAAGAGATTACTGTGTTACCGTGATTGTACAGTAACAGATACCTGAAGAACAAGGACATTGTAGGAATAGAGAAAGGGATGAATACAAGAAATATGTAAGAGTAATCAGTGGAAATTCACTATTGATTGTATGTGGAGGAAAAGAAGAAGACCCTGAGGTTTCTAGCTTCAGAATCATGCTCATTATTAACAGTTAACATAGAGATACATTATTGGGTGGGAGGAATTGAGTTGAGTTTTGGATAAGATGACTGTAGGTTGCTAGTAAGGCTGTTAGTTTATTTGTTTCAGCCCTACCCCTATTTCTGTCCCCTTCACTCATTTACTTACTTTTAGGAAAAATAATTTCTTTTTGATGTCATAATCAGCAGTTGATATTGAAATGTGTGGCCAGCAGTTTCTTCTTTCCCAGCCACATTTGAACTATCCTCTTTGTGTCCTTTCCTCCAATGAAAAAGATTAGATTGTTTAGAATAATATCACCATCACTACTGCCATCCCACCCCACTTCTGGGATATTGGTAGTTTTTATATGAAATAAATGAATTAACTTGTCAGAACTCTTTATGAAGTGTTTGTGATTAAAATATTAATCAGCCCTGGCTGGTGTGGCTCAGTGGATTGAGTACTGGCCTGCAAACCAAAGGGTTGCTGGTTCGATTCCCAGTTAGGGTACATGCCTGGGTTGTGGGCCGCATGCCCAGTAAGGGCTGCAAGAGAGGCAACCATACATTGATGTTTCCCTCCCTCTCTTTCTCCCTCTCTTCCCCTCTGTCTAAAAATAAATAAATAAAATTTTTATAAATAAATAAAGTAAAATATTAATCAATGAGTAAGGAATACCTCATTCATCTAGTATCATTAACTAATAAATATTGTACATAAGACCATTGAAACATCCCAAATCTATACCTTTATAGATTTTATATAGCCTGATTTTTATGTTTTTAGATGTACTATGTAGATTTTATATATACATATTTTAATAGCTCCAAATCTTTGTTTTTACAACTTAGCCTTCTGAAATGAAGAACATTTTCCCTGCCCCATACTTAATCTTTCCTGAAAAACAAATGGCTTTTTGTTTCAGAGCTTTAGAATGAGAGTCAGGAGCCCCAGGTTCTAGTCCAAGGTCTAACAGAAAATTCCTGTGTGAGATGTTTTTTGTTTTTTTACCCCTGAATCTTGGAATCTGGAAATAGTGCCTTGCATGTAGTAGGTGCTTAGCAAATATTTTTGAAGTGAATCATTGTTTTATGCCTACTTTAGTACTCCTTTCCTGATTCATTTTTTGGAATTTATTACTGCCTAATAAGTAAGCTGCTGAGTGTTTAATATAGTAAGAGTATTTAGGTTCTGATGGAGGGTGAACTATTAAGCTTTATTTATAACATCTATTTTAACTGCTTAGTAGAACTTTTAGCCTTTTCTGTATATATTTTCTGCTACTTTAATTTGCCAAACAAGTGATACTCTAATACTTGATTTACTGATAATAGTTTGTTGCATACATTCTGTATGCCTATATTATATATAGGCAGTGTGCTATATACAAGCATATAGCTATATCCCCAGGGATCTTCTACCTTAGATGAGGAGACAGAGAAGTAGAACTGTAAGAAAATAATTAAATGTTGGATCATGAAGCCTTACATTAAGAGTATTAGGAATAGCCCTGGCCCACATGGCTCAGTTGGTTGGGCGTCATCCCACAAAGCAAAAGGTCGCCAGTTTGATTCCTGGTGAGGACACATGCCTGGGTTGCAAGTTCTGTCCCCACTCAGGGCACAGATAAGAGGCAACTGGCAACCAATCACTGTTTATCTCCCTCAAAAAGTAAAAAGTTTTAGGAGTAGAGAGATTCATGGGGCTGAGGCAGTAGAATGAGGATTCACGGAGGAGATGAAACTTAAACGGTTTTGAAGAGGTAGCCGAGATTTTGATAAGCATCAAAGTGGAGAAGTGACATTCTAAGCATAGTCAGGACAGAAAGCATAGATGAACATGTTCAGACAAGCCTGACGATTCTTACAGGTGAAGGGGATAGTAGGAAATACAAGTAGGTGGATTTAACATGAAGAGTTTTACACTAGTCTCCATGACCCCTGAAGGCAGTCTGAGGATAGCATTTAGAGGAATCCACGCAATAGATAAGAAAAAAAGTCATGTTTTAATATTTTCACTAACAATAACCACAGCTGAAATTTAGCATTCCTTCTATTATTTAAGCAATAACCACAGTAGTATTAGCATGCCTTTCACTTTATTACTAATTGAAAAAGCACTGATATTTTCATAATAATTTACAATTATGGACATCTCTGAATATAATTTATGCAGATTTCTACTTCAAAATTATGGTTATCGTTAGACTCTGTTAGATTTTAATGTGTTGAGTGTTAATAAAGAAGCATGTATATTAATATATTACAAATATGGATTTTAGAAACACTTGGTAACTTTTTGTATAACTGGTTTTCATTGTAATCATATTTTATGCATTTAAAAATTAACTATATTTCACTAAAACTTCCTTTGTAATCCTGTGTACTCTGTATTATGCATTTAAAGACATTCTGAATGGGAATCTGTAGCTTCCTTCATACAGACTGCCTAGGGGGCCCATGACACCAGATCTGGTGGAACCAAACCGGAGAAGGCATTGAAAACTACACCAGCAAAGGAGCCTAGTAAATGTTTAATTTGTTTGTTTTAATTACAGAATAAATATAGGTTAATTTAGAAAATTTTATTACATTTTTAAAGAGAGGGAAGTCCTCTTCTCATGTCATAACTATAGATAAACTAAGGTTTCACAGTTAAAACAACATATGTCTGTGATTCCACCATCACTTTTGTTACTCTCTTGTTTATCTGCTCCAGTTTATTAATTTCTTATTCACAGAGTAAAATATTTAAAGTGGTTATGAAGGAGCATTTCTTAATCTGCTATAATGTACTTGATAAGTCAAGTGGGAAGACCTCGGTGTGGTGTGGAGGCAAGCTAAGGGTCTGGTCATTCGGATGCTGGATGGTCGATGGGTAGTGTGGTAGCAGTAGGGGTGGAGTAGAACTGACGATTCCAAGTCCTCTTACAGGACTGAGTGATAAATAGGGAGGCTGAAATCCATGGAGTGGTGTAAGGGAACGTATCAGAAAGAAAGGAATAAGGTGCTTAAATCGGGATTCTTGGAATAATCTTATACAGGTCCACAATACCGCATCTGAAACCCAGAGGCCAACCGTGTTTTAGAATTCAAATTTTTTTGAGTTTTTGAAAGGTAATGTTGTGTGTATGGTATATATTATGTAACACCCCCAGGAAAATCTGAGGTATCACTCAGAATTAAACACTAACATTTTTGCAGTGCAACATGGAAATATTCACAGTAAGTAGGCCTAATAAAGCCTAGAAATAGCCTCATATCAGTTCAAAGCGATTTTTGCCACTACCAGATGAGTTTTGAGGTGGAGTTGCATGAAAAAAGATCTTTTCAGTACTTTCTAGATTTCAGTATTGTGCAAGTGATTGTAGACTGTATTGATGGTAACAACCAGTGAGGAGACTCTTAGAAATTGTGTTAGGATGATGATAGTTAAATGGATGAGAGTTAAAGGAGTCGAGAGAGGCATGTGAAGAGCTTAGGTAATTTTCATTTTCAGACTAAAAAGAGAATTGCTGCTTCTGACAAAAATGAGAAGTTGAGGGAAGCTAGTTTAGGAAAGAGTGTAAGTTTAAACTTGTTTCACATGAGATTCCCTTTTAATTTTCCTATATTTCATATCACAGATAAAGTAAAAGCTCAGATGTATTGGAGTATAAAGTTTCCTTTTAAAATAAGGTCTGAATTTTCAGAGCCTTCAGACTTCTAGGTTGGGAGTGGTCAGAGAGGTGTTCCTGGATAACTAAGAATCAGGGCCATGCTCATGTGGAAAGTAGACAGAAAGGAGTACAGTGAGGTACTTGTCCCCTAACAGTAGTCTTTTCTGTATGGCTGAGTCATTAATATGGCCGTATTTCTATGATATGAATATATTCAAAGGGAATCATGGCTGCAGCAGCCGCAGTAGTAGCTGACATGTTTTGAATGTGTGCCATGTGCCAGCCACTGATCTAAGTGCTTCACAGCAAGCAGTCCAGTGGTGTCTGTGTCTGCCCTGTGGGTTGGATCGTATCACCCTAGCAAGGAAGCATTACCATAGGTAGAGGTGTGATTTTGATTCCCAGTTCACTTTAAAAATCTGAAATCTAGATAATTAATGCATGAATATGAAGAATTGGGTAGGTTTTAACTGCATTGCTGTTCCGTGACATTTCTAAAAATCTACTTTGATAAATGGACTCAGTATGTTAATATTGTCATATAAATAAAAGCTCTTAGAAATAGGGACTACTGTTTCTTTGACAAAAATGAAATAAGGTCCAGTAATTATACTTAAAATTAGTTTCACTACTTTATATTTGTGTATAAATGTATGCATTTATTTTGTGATTCATACATTCTAAAAGGCAAATTTTGTACTAAACTTTTATTCAAATTCTGCTACCAACTTGTATGATTTGAACTTTGATTTTCTTCTATTAAATAAGGGTGTTGGGCTAGATAGTCTGCAAGCCTTCTTATGGTATCAAATTCTACAATTCTGAGTATTTAAGTTTCATCAAGTAGAATAGAAAACTTAAACCACAATTCAAAGGAGATGCTCCTTAGATTGTGCTCTAAGTGTAAACAAGATACCAGGGAAGAAGTTAGAGAAGGAATGTCACAATTTTACACCTACATTCTTTTGACAAACATTAAGAACAAACATAGAAATAAGGACCCTGGGAGACTAGAAGAACATGCAGTAAAAGTTTTCAAGATAATGATCAGTAATCAAGTTAGTAATCAGTCAGTCAACTTCATAACAATATTGAGAAGGAGCCCTGGACCTGGAATTAGAAAGCCACAAGTATATTTCTGGCTCTGACTCTGCTGTTTATCAGAGCTTTGATAATCAGTAAATTAGTTTTCTGAGCCTTGCAAAAAAGGGAGAGTAATAACTACCTAGCCTTCCTCAGTGGTTTTCATAAGGATCAAATGATATGGTAAAGTAGAAATGCCTAATAAACCTTAAAATATTTATGAACTTAACATTATTGCAAAAAGATAGGTTAGGATCCTTAAGAGGTTGGATTTGGTGATTATAATAAAACTATTTTAAGGGAGGAAACTTGAAGGCAGGTTAAAACAAAGTTGTGACCATAGTATAAGTACTCGGTAGGTAAATTTGGCAAGACTGCCAAATGGTAGATACATGGACTGGCATAGCATATTCATTCTTTATGTTGCTATTGCAGTTTTTTGCGTGCATGTTTGTGGTTCTTACTGGATTTGGGGTAGGTAAAGGGCAGGAACTGCAGCTCAGTCTCTGTTTCCTCAGGGCCTTGAATAAAGTACCAATTTTAATAAATAGTTTTGTGAACAAATAATTGCTAAACAAGATCTAAACATGCTCATAGGTGGAAGGGAGAGATTGAGAAGGGAGATGTGAAAGAAAGGGGTAAGATCTGGAGCCACAAATGAAAAATGTTAGTCTTACTAGTAAGAGACCTTTCCCCTAAAAAAGCACCAGACCTAGGAGGTTTTACCATTGAATTCCTTAGAACATCAAGCACCAGGTAACTATTTTAGAACATAGAAAGGAAAAATGGTAAGCTTCCCAGTTCATTTTACAAAGACAGCATCACATGATAAAATATGAAAGACACACAAATCTCACAAAAGTTGGTATAAAAATGCTTAATAAAACTGTAAAATGGAATCTCTCATTACATTAACAGAACAATACTGTAATTGGATTCACTGTTGGAACATAGTGATAAATCAAATTCATATTAGTAGGTGAGGGGGGATTATGACTAAAGGACACCGAAAAGGGAGAAACAACCAACATTTATTTCTGATAAGAATCCTTAGTGAAACAAGAATAAATTGATATACCTAAGATTTTGTGTATCTCAGACCAGAAGTCAGCATTTTTTATGGTTGAATTCCTATTTTAGTATTTAGTGAAACAGCGAAATTCCTTTTAAAAAGCCATGAATCAAGAAAGATGTGGCCAGTATTACTATTATATAACATTGTCTTGAGACTGCTGACCAATATAATTAAACAACAACAACAACAAAACACCCAACAACAAAATAGGAGATGTAATTAGAGATGTAGCTATTTGAAAGGAAGGAGGCAAATTCACTATATGTGGAAAAGCCAAAAGAATCAACTGAAATATTACTATGAGTAATGAGATTTCAGTATGATAGAAGCTAATCTAAAGTGGATTTTAGTTTGTCTTTTTTTTTCTTTTATGTCCTTTAAACTGAAAGCCTATTCATATGGATCAATGAATGGGAATCTTCATTCTTAAAATAGTTTTTGTTGGTTTTTTGTTTTTTTGTTTTGCTCTTAGGGGAATGCAACAGACTGTTTATATCTCTAAGAAAAGTGCAGCCTATTTTGAATAAGACACTTTTTATATTAACTTTTAAAAACTACTTTGAAATAAAATTGTAGCAGTAAATACATTTAGAATGACTTTAAGGAAATGTTTTTTTTTTAATTCCTTGTGGCTGTGATACTTACTCTATTACTTGGTAATGCCAGAGAAGGTGTAATCTGATCTTTGAGCCATATTTGGTAAATAATAATTTTGTGTGGAACCCACTGTTCTATCAGTAAGGAAAATGATTGCACAACTGTAAGACTTTTCTTTGCCCTTAAAGCATTTCCTGACTTCAAGATCCAAGTTATATCACATGTTCTTTTGTTTTTTTAAAAGCACTGTATTCCAGATCTATAGCCTTAACAAGAGGTGTGTTGTTAAAGTATTTTTCTACTCTACTTGGGAAAAAGTTACATGTCTTCTTGTTTGCCACTAAATGTAAATTGTTGTATCTTTATTCATCATTAGCTCTCAGAATTGAGCTCTCTCACACATCTATGTTGTAGTTGTTCTGCAATCAAGGATGATAAATTGGTTTTATCTCTTAGGATGTGATGCCTAGGAGTTATTTAAAACTAAGGCTTGTTACATAGCTGTTGCTTTAGTATTTATGAAAATGAAATTATACCCATGTTGAGAACAAAAAATGTGTTATCCTTTAGTGATAAAGAAAATATATTGAATACCTGCTATATTCTAGATTGTTAGCTGTTTTTTTAATACTTAAGCTAATTCTCATGGCAGTCCAGTGAGGTGGGCAGTGGTGCCCCATTTAATAGAAAGGAAACTTCCTCAGAGTTTTTGTCCAAGGCAACACTAAAACGCAGATTTTTTCCACCAACAATACACCATCACAAAAGATAAAAAATTTATATTTTTCTTAAAAACTACTTAATTCTGTTTTCCTTTGTTGTATTGCTAGTTAGTAAAGCTGCAGGGAGTTAAGTTATTTGAGTCCTTGTCTTAACTTTTTTTTTGTCTTGTTATAATTCTCATAATCACCTATCATTTGGCAGCAGCTGGCAATTCAATGTATTTTGACTGGTGTGGGATTGGTTTCTTGGAGAAACTCCTTAGGGTGCCAGCTCACCAAGCATAAGGACATTGTTTCTAGGCTCTGGTGATCTAATTCATACAACAGTCTACCACTGTTCATATCCTACCATTTCTGTAACGTTTGTAGTTGCAGAGTTGTTTGTTCTGTTTCTTTTTCAATACGGAACTAACCAAAAAAATTTTTTTTCATCGTTGAATCTATTTTGGTAATGGACGAGAGAATTTCCATTGTAGTTAAGAACCATGTCTTATGAGCTGTTCTTTGTTTCCCTCTTTATGAATTACCAAGTATTATTTTCAAATTGAAACTTGAAATTTAATTCATTATTTGGATATATCTAAAGCATTTCTTAAAGAAACCTCAAGAGAATTGATTTAAGAAATTAGGTGCGCAGTTAGAAGAGGACTGTAAATAGGATAGGGAAAGAGAAAAGTAAAATGACCTGAAAATGAGGACTTTGGGAAGTTTTACTGTTGAAAATGGGTTTATTGTTTTTCTCTTTTTGTTATACTCTGTGGTCTGATATTGGACAGTCTATTGCTAAAAGCCACTAGAGATCTTACAAAGGTTATTGTTTCAGTTTCAAGATTGGGAGTTCAGAATAGAGTTAGGTGGATTAAAATAATGACTTAACTAATGTAAGTAGCATCTTCTGGTAACGTGTAACTTAGAGACCCTTTTTCTACTTCATAGTATTTTATGTGAGAGACACTGGGGACTGCCTAACTCTGTTAGATCTCATAATGTTATCTGGTACACGTTTCTTGTTCTGCCTACCTCTAGTTTACTCTAGTTTCTCTTCTGCTTTCAAGGCGCCAGACCCAGTTCCTGGACCTGCCCTGGAAAAGAAGTATCCAGTAGAGATGAGCTCACTGCAGTTACTTAATTAAAAATTTGTAAGCTGCAAAAATGGCAATGGGCCAACCAAGAACAGCTACAATTTGAATTTTTCTATTTCCAGGTATGCTAAATGGATGGCACCCGTCAAGCTTAGCCTATGTAACTGCCTTACGATGAAATCTTTAATAACCAAAACTTTACTTTCAAAATTTGTGGTCCTCTTGCTTTAAAGTATAGTAGCATCCCTAACATTGAGGCAACTTGCAGCTAGTATTGACCTTAACATACTTTTTGCCTGACTATTTCTAATTTAACTTGTTTGCTAGTAGTAGCAAATTAATCCATAAACCAATTAAGAAAAATAAATTTGAAATGCTATTGAGTTGAGCCCTGTAAATGTATACAAAAATTAATCTGGTCTTTGTTGAAAAATAAGCATTAACCACAATAGAACTATCTTCCTTTAAGAGTTTCACATACAGAGCAAGTAATGTAGGGAATTAAATAAATGAAACTACTTTTCCATCCTGAGTTCCTCAATCGTTCTATACTACGAATGCCTTCATGTGAAGAGCTAATATATTCTTCAGTAATTGGAAATGATAAGTGAGAGTTCTGGATACAACCAAATAATGTATTATATGGAACTGTTACCTGAAAAATTTAATTTTAAATATAAATATATAACTAATATTTACCATATTTTTACTTGATTGCTCAAAAAAAAAATAACCACACTAGAAAGTTACAAGTATTTGGAATTGCAACAACAAAACTAAAAACTGAGGTTTCCTGCTACCTTACATTTTAACTAAGGGGAAACTACCTATGAATGGTTTGAAGGTTAATGTCGATTAGTTTTTAAGGATATTGATCGCTTTTACCAGTTTGTATAAATTTAGAAACAGAATTAATCCATAAAAGATGATTTTTACTTACTAAAAAAAATAATATCTTTTTATTTTAAAGGATTTATTTATTTATTTATTTATTTTTAAAGACTTTATTTTATTTTTAGAGAGAGAGGGAAAGGGAGGGAGAAAGAGAGGGAGAGAAACATCAGTGTGTGGTTGCCTCTCATGTTCCTGCATCTGGGGACCTGGCCTGCAACCCGTGCGTATGCCCTGACTGGGAATTGAACCACCAACCCTTTGGTTCATTGGCCAGCACTCAGTCCGCTGAGCTACACCAGCCAGGGCTGTTTATTTATTTTCAGAGAGAGGGGAAAGGAGGGAAAGAAACATCGATTTCTGTTGCCTCTCACACACCACCAACTAGAGACCTGGCCCACAACCCATGCCCTGACTGGCAGTCAGACTGGTGACCTTTTGGTTCACAGGCCAGTGCCCAGTCCACTGAGTCACACCAGCCAGGACCATATCTTTTTATTTTAAAGTTCAGTTCAGATAGGTTAGAGATTACCCAATGTCGAACAGAGGAATTCAATATTCCAATTGTGATTTTAAGAGATGGTTCTAATATTCTAGCTCCAGCTTTAAATTCCTCCCTCCATTGTTAATGCATAATGAATTTAAAATCAGCCAATCTAGTCCATATTCAGTCACTGATTATGTGCCACATTATTTGTTTGGTGTTGAAAAAATTTTATCTGAGTGTTGAATTAGGACTGGAAAGGAACTACTACTAGAATTATTGGAGCATTACTACTGTTAAGTGAATTAAAGGAAAAAATGAAGAGGGAATTGCATCTGATTTTCAAATCTTATTAGTTATCACTGGGGCTGTTAGTAATGGTAAAAATCTTTATTATTGAGTGCAAATTGTGTTTAAAGCATGGTGAGGATGTCAAAAAGAATAAACCTAGGCACAGTGAGGATGTCAAAAAGAATAAACCTAACTTTGAGTGAGCTTACAGACAAGTAATTTTTTAAAAAGTATCATCCTAGAGATGCAAACAGTATAGTTGAAGGTACCGGAGAGAATCAATTTTGTGGGGGAAAGTACTGTTTCTACTGAGCCTTGAAGGATAGACAAATTCTTTAGAGTGTGGCAAGCGTATTTCTAAGTTATGGAAAT
Source organism: Carollia perspicillata (assembly GCA_004027735.1). NCBI lineage: Eukaryota > Metazoa > Chordata > Mammalia > Chiroptera > Phyllostomidae > Carollia > Carollia perspicillata. The sequence continues at coordinate 38,221 of PVKM010002434.1, read as the reverse complement.
GAAAGTATGTAATACATCCTAGAAATTATGAGCAGCCCAGTGTGCCTGGAAAATAGTAAGGTACAGGATGATGGGAGATGGAGCTATGCTGTGTATGCTTATGAATGTCAAGTGAAGGAATTTGATTTAGTTCAGTAAATAATAGGGCTCCATTGAAGATTTCTTAGCCCTGGTTCACTTATATCAGTGAGTCTTTTGAAAAGCTGGATGTGGCAGAGGGAGAAGTGCTTGATAAAGGTAAGAGATTAGGCAGTAGTAAGACCTAATAAAGGACAGCATTTATTATTATATGTCTGAGGCATTGTGTATGAAGAGTTTTCCCTTCATTGTCTCATTTAATCCTTACTACAGGAATGTTGTGAGAAGTAACTGAAATAATACATGTCTATCATTTAGCACAGGACCCGGTCTATAATAAGTGGTAAACTCTAGTGACTATACTATAAGCTCAGAAAAGTGTTCTTGCGCACCTTTATGTGTGATAAATTTCTGTAACAGTGCCACATTTATTAGGAGGCTCTTAAGCTTGAGATAGTAACAATAAACTTCTTTTTCTACTACCCCTTACCTCTTTCTTTTAAACATTTAAACCATCTCATTGGTAGAAAGTACTGCTTACTCAGTTTGAAGGCTGCATATTAGTTCATGTTGAGGTAGCCTTTGGGTGAGAGAGAAAGAGAGACAGACCTGTCTTTTTTTTTATAAACAGTGGACTATGAATTAGGAGACTAAGCATAGGAGATAGTCATGGATAAACTAATTAAAACATAACTGTAGATCTTATCTGTGAAGCATTCTGAAAATTGATAATTGCTGCATCTGTTAACTATATCATTAATAGTTTCAACGTAGGTAACATAATCTTTAGGTATTTAAAAGTGCATATAGTTGGCTAAGTACAAGTACTTTCAAATAACTCATTGTGTTTTACTATTATTCTTCTACCCACATACCAAAATACAGGTAACGTTACGTGGAAATATATACAAAATGCTTTTTATAAGGAAAACATTCTCCTCTAATTATCTTCAGTTGTTTATACTGACTACATAAGTAATGCATGCATATATATCCTTATAAAAATGAAAACATAACAGAGATGACTAAACCTCCTTGGACTGTCTTTCATTCATGGGTCCCTTTCCCCAGCCCCATCTTCAAAATAATTAATGATATCCTTTTAGAACCTTTCCTGTAAATCTCTTTTTGGTATCCTTATTTTAAAAAAACACAAATTGGCTATACATGGACTTTGCATCTTTCTCATTTGGTAATATTTAATAAGTCTTTCCATATAATTACTTGGATATCTTACTCCACTTAAAAAAGGAAAAGCAGTTGAGTGGCATTCCTTAGTATTGCTATACAATAATTCACTTATTCTTTCCTCAGTGGACACTTAGGTTGTTTTTACTAATATACACTAAGGTGTGATCATCCTTATATGCTCCTCTTTGAACACACATATTTGTCTCTAGATTAGATACTTTAATTTATATAAACATAAATAAAGAGATACAACTCTGGTACCTTATTATTAACTAATTTCATTCAACCCATCTCACAACTGGTTGCAGTAGCAGTGGACTGCTGGCTAAGAATACTGATCTGCTACTGACTTAGCTGAAACTGGATATATATCTTAATATGTCTCTCCTTGATTCTCTTCAGTTTAAAAAAAATGATATAACAGTTGTCTTCTCTGCTTCATATATGGGGAAGGTAAAATGAGATAACAGATATTTGCTGTAAGAAGTCCTATATAGCCCTGACTGGTATAGTTCAGTGGATTGAGCATGGGCGATCCAAAGGGTCGCCGGTTTGATTCCCAGTCAGGGCACATGCCTGGGTTGCGGGCCAGGTCCCCAGTAAGGGGTGGGGTATATAAGAGGCAGCCACGCATTGATGTTTCCCTCCTCTCTTTCTGTCTGCCTTACCCTCTCTCTAAAATTAATAAAATATTTTTTTAAAGTCCTATATAAATCTGAATTCTACTAGGTTTTAATCTTCTCAAAAGCACCAACTATATTTTATTCATCTTTGCATATTTTAGAGCACATTGCATGGCATATAGTGGGCAGTGTTTATGAAATGGACACCAGAAATGGTGAACCAAAAAGTAGGTCATATCTCTGAGAAACTTTCAGACCAGTTAAATTTTCTTATATGTATATTTTACATTACCTGATATCTGTCTAGTTTTCACTGAAAATTTCCCACCTTTTCAACTTCATCTCCCTTCCCAGTTGCTTATACCACAATTGATTAAATTTATGTTCTTTCATGACCTTTCCCCCAACACAGTTGTCATTGATATCCTGCAAGACTTTTATTGCTCATCTCTCATGGTTAAGCTCAGCACTACATTCTTGGTGAAGTTTCTCCTGCCTGTCCTTAATTTCTGAGTTGGCATTTCTTTCTCTTGACCTCCATTGCAGGTTATGCACCTGCCCATGGCACAGAGTAAATGCTGCCGAATGAATGCATGCCCGCTTCTGGGACTTGGCGGGATGTCACAGAACCAGGCAGGGCCTGGAACTTCAGAGAAAAATTATCTGGATGCAGAAAGGGAGGGGCATGTTGTTTTTGCTGACTTGTGGGATGCAGTATGCACGGTGCAAAGGAGGTCAGTTAGATCTTCCACGATGTCACCCTGCCTGTCCCACATTTTCATCCTCATCTTTCATCCCACTTTCTCCTTGTTTGTTTTACTACCTGCACTTCACCAATAGCCAGCTACTTGTGGTTTCCCAAACTTGCTGTTCTGTTTTACTCCTTTAAGTATTTTTCTGGGTGCAATTACTTATGTCTAAGATAATTCTTTTTCTCTCACATACCCACCTAGTAAACATGTTTTCATCTTCCAAGGCCCAGCTTAGTTGTTGCCTTTACTAAATCCTCTTTTAAAGTTCTCCCCTTATATCAGAATTGACTGCTCCCTCCTTTTCCCTTGTTTACTGCACATCCAACTCAGTTATTACATAGATTTGTTGATGTGTTTGTCTGCTACTGAAGTGAAAATTTTTTTGAACATAAGCAACTGTGCTTTTATTAATTTGAATATTTTAGCACCCATTATAGTATTAAGTAGTAGTCACTCAACGAGTTTATTAAAATATATATATACATAATACATATGAAAATATATTAAAATAATACATTAGAAAATGTTATTTTATAAAGATGTTAATTAAATGATCGCTTTCATATAGTTTACAGTTCAAAGTTCATATTTCCTTAGGGAAAGTCTTCTAGATTTATGGATAAGTATTATGGGATCATATTCTGATTTTTTTTATTCAGTTATACAATTAAAAATATTAAATTAAATATTCTCTAAGAGTATCTATAATTGCTTGGAGAAATGTGGAACAGATTTATATATAATAAATTTGCTGAGATAAGAGTTTCTCTACAGTTCTGAGGTTATTTTTGACCATCTAACAAAAATTTCGTTCACTATAAATATAATAAGACTACTAGCCATCTATACAATCAAGTGTTAGATTTGAAAGACTGGCACATAAGAAAATTATTGCATTGTATGTATTATATTCTAGAGACTTGATTCAGTCTAATATTTTTTTCTTTTCATTAAATTTGTTGTGGTGACAATACTGTTTTATCAGTTTTAACTTTGCTCATCTTGAATTTTCTTTCTTTTTAAGATTTTGAGTACCATTATAGTAATGAAATCTTTAAAAGTTTTTCTTTACACATAGATTTTATTTTTGTTAGTAGGCTTAATAGTCTCATGATTTACCACAGTTGTCAAATGACCAATCAGCTGTGTGTGTATAATTTAACAATAGTCAGTTTAGCTTTTTGTTAGTTAATAAAGGTTTTAAGTTATCAGTAATAACTATCCATTTACATTGTATCTAACTCATGAACTTGATCGTCACACTCCCAGTGCCATAACACACATCTAGCAGCTGGTTAGCAGTCCCATCTGGGGAAAGTCAGCTAAGGGCCATGATGTTAGAAGGGCAAGGTGTTAGGAGAAAAACAGGGAAACCAAGAAGGGATTGCAACTGCATAGGGATCAGGTGGTGAGCTTCTCATAACTTTCTCTTAATTTTCATATGAAAATGCCATTTATATTAATATTTTAACCAAATTATTTTAATTTCACTTGTCATTGAGTTCATTGGTTTATTACAAATGTTTATGGTTAATGTGAAATGAAAATTGGTTCTTTCAAGTGCTTTCATTATCTTTCTCCTTTAACCCATTATAGGAACTTACTGTCATAGTACATTTATATCATCTTTTTTTAAAGATCACATCTATTCAGAGGATAAATTATCCAAAATTTAAGTAAAGAAAGAGGCACTGAACAGTAACTTATTTTTATCTTAAAGCCCTAATGTATTGGAAAATAATGAGATATGAATTGGAAAATATATAAAAAGGTAGTTATATAATATGTTTTGATGAATTATAACCCTTCTGCCTTAGATTTATTGCACTTTTCTTGATCCTTAGAAAATGGTAGCACTCACCACAAAACCACAGTACGTAAATTGCCAAGTGTGGCTGACTTGCACATTCCTTTTAGAAGAACTTATTACTGGTAAGCCTTTTAACCATGAGAAATGGTCAACATTCATGAACTTTGAGGCAGTGTATTAAATGAGAAAATTGGGAAGTTTTCTTTTTAAGAAGGGATAATATGTATCATTATGTTACTTCAACTATTAATGTTTATTATTTTTCTTTAGAAAGTAAATTATTATAAGGGTTATGAAGTTGAGAAATCCATTTTTTGGTAACAATTCTTTGCTCCCTTCAAGCTTGTAAATGCCATTAAATCTGAACATAATAGTTAAAGTAAATAGCATTCAGATGACCAATTTGGTATGTTTCTGTTATTTATGATTCTTATATTTGAACTTGTAGGAAAATAGCTTGATATTATAGGTTTTGGGGGGGAAGTTTGCTTTGCCTTCATAAAGTTGTAACATCATGCTCTAAGAAATATAATTCTGATAATTTGCTGTTAAAAATAACTTTGAAATTTTTCATGTTTTACATTTGTAAGTTCTTTTAAAGGTAAAAAATGTGAAGTGCATCAACTATTACCTAAATGGCATTTTAATTTTAAAAGTTACAACATCACTCAGCTATTTTTACTTTGTATCAGTGCTTCATTCTATAGTAAAAATATTCTTAGAAGAATAACTCAGGTGCAGTATGATAATGTCAGGCAATTCACAGAAGAGACACCTTATAGTTAGTGATAAGAAATTGTTAACAGCATATTGACAACCAAAGAGATAAGTTGAAAGATTCTACCTTCCCATTAGACATTCTGGGGAACTTAGTGTTAATAGTTGTTGAGGTCAGAGGGTCTTTGCAGTACAGACAGTTCTGTTAAAATTTGACATAAGTATTGTATTTCTAAAAATTACCATGATTTGCAAATTGTACAAAAAACACATCACAGGATTTATGGGGGGAAACGGAATTCAGAGTATAACACTCAAAACTTCATTGGTGAACATTAAAAAAGATAAGGAACCTTTACAAAAAACACAGTAGTATAAATGTTAAGTGGTTAAAAATATGTAAATACTTATGCAGTATTTATACAATAAATGTTCTTTGCTTTGAAACAGCCTGAAGTTTGCTTATGGAAATGAGCATAGATGTGTCAGCTTATTATTGTGAAGTGGTCGGGGGGGGGGGGGTTCTGAAATTAGAAGGGAAATTGTGACACAAGATGTGGATGGGTGTGACAGACTGCACACAGGTGCTCTCAGCTGAGAGGTGGCTGGCAGACGTTTGAGGTGTGTTCATATTCACATTTTGTGTATTCATAGATAGCTTGTTCCAGGAAAGTATGGTTTCTGTATTTATCTAGTATTTCTCACAGTCAGAATCACAGCAAAATTTACTTAAATTTTTCCCATCACCATTTATCACCCCATACCCTCTACCACCCCACTCCCCAGTGTGCCACACTGTTGTCCATGTCCAAGACAGCAAAATACTTAATGCTCAAATTGTTCCCTAATATATCGATTGCACTGGAACAGATTTGCAGTTTCAAAACAGGTACTATAGCAGCACTGACTTACAGCTGAGGGTAAGGAAAACACTTCAGTTTGGAGAGCTAGATACCACTTTTTTGACTAGTCTTTAAATCTAAATGTATTCTGATGCATATTTAGAGATTTAGTGTAACAAATAGTTACTAAGCATCTACTAACTGCCATATGCTTTCTAAGTGTTTAGGATACAGGAGTGAACATGTTACTTTCTTCACTTTGGAACTAACATTAAAGAATTTATTGACAGGGTTTGGTTTTGAGAGGTAAAATTGGACAGATATGTGAAAGAGAAGTCTTGCAAGGAGTCTATTAGGCAGTGTGGCCTTTCTCTAACCTCTTCTTAAATTACATACTTTTACAGGATAATTTCCTAGGATCCTGTGTAAATCAAGATTCCAATATTCACAGAAAAGATGATCCTCTCTAATGGTTACTGTAAAAATCACAATTAAATTTTACCATGGTATATATGTTAAAGTGGAAAGACCTCCTTACCTTCTTCATAAACTAAAGGAAAGTCCTAATGCAGTTGGGAAGTGAATTTTAGTACATCTTATTTCTCCTTGATACTCAGCATGAACTATATTTTTCTGTTAACATAACTGTGTTCAAGTAAAACTCAGTCATGTAAGAATGGGGCAAAGATAAAATGATATGTATATAGTTTTACATGATACTAAAACTTCAGCATTGGAGTCTACCAGAGCCTTCTGCAGTGGTTACCTCTACAGAATAGGACAAGAGTGAGGAGGCATGATGCAGGGAACGGGCTGGTTTCCCTGATAAACCCTGCAGTACCATTTGACTTTTTAAACTATGTCCATGTTTTCTTCTTTAATTTTATTTACATTTTTATTATAGTGTATGTCATGGTAAAATTTATTTCCTGAACAAAAAAATAAGATACTTGAAAATCAATTTTTGTATATATACTGTTTTGTTGTTCGAGCTTATAGGGAGCTAAAAAATATTAGTATTTCTCCCTGCACCCTCAAAATTCTTCTGGCTGGGCTAATAATCAAATTAGCAGACAGATTAACAGAAGAAAAAGTTTTAATACATGTGCATGAGAATTCACATAGACATGAAAATTTCCATGTAAGTTCCAAAGACAGTAAGGCAACACTGGGTATATAAAACATTTTTGGATAAAGGAAAGAGGGGAATATTAGATTTCAGAAGTGCAAATGGGCAATTACAGCTGGTTGAGGAAGAGAGGAACATACATGGCAGGAAAATTCTTGCTGGGCAACTCAAACAGTGGCATGGATATACCGTAGCTAACCTAATGGGCACATCCTGAGACCTTCGTAAAGCACTTTTCTCTGTCCAAGCCTCTTGGGCAAGAAAGGCGGGAGGGTTGAAAGTTTTCTCTAAATCTTGTGTTTTAATAAATGACTTAAAATCAGTATTCCCAAAAGCAGCTTCAGAGTGGCAAAATTTTTGTCCCTTCAAGCTGTAAGGAATGCTGGCCTTTAGGGGAAATTAGTAATGACTATATAATGTTTTATAATGTTTATAATCAAGAATATTTTCACCTGTCCTTAAATTATATGGTAGGGATTATCTATCTCATCTGCCTTCGAGTTTTGATAAACACCACCATCAAAGATGCTTTTCAAATGTTTATCTGCAGCCCAGACCTCTCTTGAGTTCCAGACCCATGTATTCCAACTTCTTCTTGTGATATCTCTATTTTAGTGTTTTAAAGGCACATGAGGATATAAAGTATAGCATAGGGAATATGATTAATAATATTATAATAACTGGTATCAAGTGGATACTAGACTTATTGGGGAAAGTCACTTTATAAGTTATATAAATTTCTAATCACTACGTTGTACATCTGAAACTAAAATAATATTTTATGTCAACTGTAATTGAAAAAAAAATCAGCCAAAAATAAATAAATGAATGAATGTTCCCTAGTCTTGACATGTTCAAAACCAAACTATAATCTACCCCTTAGTTTATATATACTCTTAGACCCTTTCCATTGTTCCCTAGTTTATACATGGAACTGCCATACAATTGAGCAAATCAGAAATCAACCTCAGCACCTCCTTCTGTACCCCAATATCTGGTCCATCACCAAGTGCTGTTAATTATTACTTCCTAAATATCTCCTAAGAGTTGGAGTAGACTCTTCCTCTACTCAGTCTCCACTGCTGACTCTGCAGTTATAGGCTACTACCATTTCCTGGTTAGGCTACATCAGTAGTTTTCTAATTGGGCTTCTCACATATCCTTTTACCCTTTTCTCCACACTATTGCCATTCTCCATTTATGAGATCTGTCCAGAAAAATTCCAGCCATTGTTAATATAACAAGAATGGTTTGTGCAACATCCATATAACCTGGCAACCAAGGAGAGTGGACTGGAATGCACATGCACGAACAATGATGACTTCACTGCACTAGTCAGTGGGGGCGGTAGACATCATTGAGTGAGCGTGTGTACTGTGTGGCTGTTGAATTCAAAATGACTGAGCAAGTAGAGCAACAGATCTGCATTAAATTTTGTTTTAAGCTTGAACGTTCCTCTGTAGAAACTTTTTGGATGATTCAGAAGGCCACGGCTGTGGGCATCTGGTGACTGGCAGCTTCGTCACAACAACATACCTGTTCATGCATCACATCTCATTTGAAGTATCAAGTCACCGATGTGACTCAGCCCCCCTTTAGCCCAGATTTGGTGCCCTGCCACTTGTGGCTTTTCCCAAAACTAAAATCACCTTTGAAAGGGAAGAGATTTCAGACCATCAATGAGATTCAGGAAAATACAACAGGGCAGCTGATGGTGATTGGGAGAACTGTATGAGGTCCCAAGGTGCCTACTTTGAAGGAGACTGAGGTATCATTGTTCTGTGTACAGTGTTTCTTGTATCTTCTTCAATCAGTGTCTCTGTTTTTCATATTATATGTCTAGACACCTTCTGGACAGACTTATATATACATACTTTCATGTCACCTTCCCTGCTTTTGAGCTTAAATCCTTTGGTGGCTTCCCATTACCTTGAAGATAAAACCTCCAAATTGTAATGGCCTATAAGGCCATTGAATCACTTTATGATTTGGGCCCTACCTTTTTCCTGCTCTATTCTCTACAATTTTTCCTAGTGTACCATGCCCCCTTTGAATCTCTGTTGTTGAATAATGAAAAAATGACTGATAGCAACAAGATAAACTGAGATGGCAGGCATCTGATCTGGTAGCAGAAGGGGAAAGAAAGAAGATAAAATAGTGGGCAAGTTAAAATGGTTATCTAAGTTACAAACTTGCATTGATGTGCCTTTAATCCAGGAGCTTCTGTGACCTGGAGAGCAAGGGCATCATTATTAATGCCAGATTGTAGACTGTGCATTCTATTGAGTTCCTCTAGTGAGTGTTGATGTTTGGTTCGTTGGTTTGCTTGCTTGCTTACTCTCTTGTCTGTTTTATTTAACATGACTGAACTCAAACAATAGACTGAAATCTCAGTTTTGTTATTTTAGCCTTAGCCTGACTGCTTGGAATCACTCCCATACACGTAGTTTGGGGATCAGAGGTGTGTACAGATAGAATACATGGAATTCAATGCTTCTGGGTTTTTTTTTTCTTTTTTGTGATTTTCTCACTAGGTTTTTGGCTGTTTTAGTTATGTCAGTCTATCCTTTGGTTCATTAAGCAAGTAAAACTGCAGATTTTCTGTCTCTGTGTTACCTATGGTCTCTGGCTGAAAGCCACTAAAAAAATGGAAAGTCACCCCATTTCATCTTCTAAGTACTGAATCTCTTCTCCCCATTCCTAACACCACCACCACCACCATCACCATCACTTCATTGCTGTTTCTGCCTTCTGCTTTCAAGTAGTTGTTTTTTAATCCTTTGTCTATTGTTTCTAGTTATTCACATTGAGAGCTGGTCTAGTAGGAGCTGCTTAGACATTGCAGGGAGTGGAGCCCTCAAATACATTTATACATTTGAACAGTTTCCTCCTTTGTGTACTTGACAGTATTAGAAAAGCAAGCAAGTGTGATGAGTTTCACAAAGAATCTTAGAAATTTCTGTATATGTTTTAATAATGGAATGAGTTTAAATTTATTTTCATGGTTCATCCTCTTTTAAATATTAACGGTGATCCTGAATTAGACTGAAAATTTACTTGCTTCTCCCTCAGATTGTATATATATTTCCAAATCTAGCTCATGGAAATATGTTTTTGAAACAAAATAATGTGAAGAAACCATATAGTAAAACCTTCATTCATCAAAATGTGTGACCTAGATTCTGGGGAGATAGCAGTAAATTTCAAAGTTCTTGATCCTTTGGAGCTAACATTGTGGGGATAGCTAGATAGAAAGTAAATAAAATGCTGTGAAGAAAAAGCAGAGTATAAGAATGTGGTGGGGGTAGACAAGTGTGGCATTATTTTAGATAGAGAGATTGGTCGGGAAGTGGTCTCAGAGGAAGTGACATTTGGCCAGAGATCTTAATGAAGGAAAAGGAGGAGCCATGCAAGTAATCTGAGGGGAAAATGTTCCAGGCACAAGGAACAGCTAGTCCAAAAGCCCTAAGGGAGGAATGAGATTGGCTTCTTTGAGAAATCAAAGAACCAAAAGCTCAGTTCAGAACCGAGGGAACACGGAGCACGGTAGGAGATGAAGTGTGAGGGGCAGCACTTAGCCAGTTGTAGGATTTTGAGCAGGGGGAATGATTGCTCTGATTGATTTGCTCACTAGAGTAGGGGTGCATGCGGAGCAAACGGTGAAGGCAGGGAGAAAACTGCTTAGGAGACCTGTGTGGGTTATGTTCGGGAAAGTGGTCAGATTCGGAATATTTGTCTTCAGATGACCTGATGATGGATTGGATATGGGACTTTAGAGGAGGAGCAGCGGGATGAGTGATGGTACTATTATTTACTGAGATGAGAAGGACTGAGGAAGAATTGGTGTAGATGGGGGAAACGTCAGGCAGGCAGCAAGCTCTATTAGTCTGGGACTCAAGAGGGAGAGCTCCCTTGGAGTTGGGAATATAAATTTGCAACGCCTGTTTAAAGCAGTGTGTTTGGATGGATTACCTTGAAAAGAGACCCTAGGTCTGCACTCCATAGCCCACCAACATTTAGATTTCCAGAAAAGCAAGAGAATCTGACAGAACTGAGAAGGAGCTGCTAGTGGGTAGCAGGAAAGCCAGAAGAGTATAAATCTCAGAAGCCAAGTGAAGAAATTGTTTAAAGATGAGGGAGTGACCCTGGCTAGTGTGGCTCAGTTCCTTGAAGTATTGTCCCACGGTTTAGATTCCAGGTCAGGGCACATGCCTAGGTTGCTGGTTTGGCCCCAGTTGGGGTGAGTATAGGATGCAACCGATAAATGTCTGTCTGTCTGTCTCCTTGCCCCCCACTTCCTGGAATCTAACTAAATAAATAAATTTTAAAAAGAATGAGGAAGTCACTAAGGAGAGATTCAGTAAGATGAGGACTGAAGACTGACCTTTGAGTTTGACAACCTGAAGGTCTATAACTGCTTTGATTGCTAAGTACTTTCAGTGGAGGAAAAACTATGAAAGCCTGATTGTGGTAGGTTTAAAAGAGATGAGGAGAAAGGAAATGACACATAAATGTAAACGACCCTTTCCAGCAGTTTTAGCCCAGAAGAATGGGCAGAGAACTGATAGCTTGATTGAAGTCAAGGGCAGCTTTCTCGAGATGAGCAGTACCCCTTAAATTATTTTTAAATATTATTTACTGCCCTGGCCAGTGTGGCTCAGTTGGTTGAGTGCCATCCTGCAAAGTGAAAAGTTGCTGGTTTGATTCCCAATCAGGGCACATAACTGGGTTGCAGGATCAGTCCCCAGATGGGGCATGTACAAAAGGCAGCCAATTAATGTTTCTGTCCCTCTCTTCTCCCTCCCTCCCTCTCTCTAAAAATAATAAGTAAAAAAAATTAATATATCATTTACTAATTTCAATACTTCTCTTTTTTCTGCAACCCTAGAAAGACTTTAAGTGCTGAAATTGTGTGTGTGTGTGTGTGTTACATAGAAATAGATTGGGAAATCTATAATGCAGATAATTTGGTTTGGCAGTGCTTTCAACTGATATGTAACCAAACTAAAGTCTCATTGAATTGAGTAAAATTTAACCAAATGATAATAAAAAGCTGAAAGGCTTTACTATGCATGCTATCTAAGTAAGCTTTTGTTCTGTTGAGGACTCAGGAGTTCTATCATAACTAAATTTACTTTAAAATATTTTAATGTCTACTGTTATGCTGAAAACTGTCTTCAAAGCCCTAGATATACAATAATGGACCAGGGACCCAGTTCTTATATTCGTAGAGTCTACAGGCTTCTGTTTATTTTAAGCTTATGTTAATGTGGTTGAAAGAAGTACTACAGATAAGAAATTTGTTTTAAAGGGGTTGTCTTTTTGTTAAATTTTATCTTAAAATGAAATATATTTTAATTATTAAGCAAATGCCATGATTTTAAATATTTTCATAAGCTATTTAGGTTTAATATACTTATACACTATTTATATCCCAAGAAAGCTGTCGAGAATCAATATGGTTTACATTAGGAATGTTAGGAATAAAAATAAGGCAGATAGTTCTCAGCTTTGGCCATATATTAGGATCATTTGAGGAACTTTAAAAAATGTGTATGTCCAGGTTCCTCCCCAGCCAATTAAATCAGAACCTTTCAGGTGGGGTAGGAGATCATGGCAAGCATTAGTGTTTTTTAAATACTGATTTAATAGAAACATGGAATAAAATGCTACTAAGCCCTAAGAATGAATTGATTGTACATTTAAGGATTAAATATATCTGAAAATATCAAATGAATTGGGTTATAGGTCATTTTTTAACAAAGCATGCAAAGTTATTTGTAGAACCAGAACCAAATTTTTTTAGGATCTTAATTTTGTGTAGAGTGAGAATAACTCTCCTCAGGCTGTCCTCTAATCATTAAGAAAAAAAAAAGTCAGGAGTTCCTCAGTTTCCCTTTTTAAAAGAATGAGGGAAGACCCCCTTGACAGTGATTCTTTACTAAATACCTTTGGCATAGCCATTATAAAGCATAAAAATATGTAGGAATTAGATAATTTAAAGTTTGCCATTAGGAATTATAAACTGGAAAGATAGTATAAAGCTTTATAGGACTAAGTGATATTTTTATAGTTTATATTAAATAGTATATCTTATCCTAGAACACAATACCCTTTTGTATTGAAATTTTAAATCCACAACAATAATTCATTTTGTAATCAGTTCTCATTAAAATTTTTTTCTTTCTTTCACAGAAAATGCTTGGACAGAAGAGATGAGTTCTATTTCCACTAAGGCCTAGAATTGCCTACTGTACAAATAGTCCTGATTAGGCAATATACGAATGGCCCAAGGAAGCCACCAAATTGATTTTCAGGTTTTACATGACCTGCGACAAAAATTCCCTGAAGTACCTGAAGTTGTTGTATCCAGGTGCATGTTACAGGTCAGTGTTCAACGATTTCTGAATTTATTAATACAAACCTGGTATTTTTTTAAACATGAGAAGAAAACTTTTTTATCTTCTTACTGGCTTTAATGTGCTATGCTGAAAAGAGATGAGTTTTGGTGTCTGGTAGTCATGTGGCCTTTTTAACAAGTCATTTAGTCTCTGTACCCCGTCTGTAATGTCGACAATACCTACTTTGTAAAGTAGATGTGAGAATTAAACAAGACCCCAATGTAAAGCCTTGATACATGGTTTATACTTACTGTGAGCTTGCTTTACTTTTCCCCCTCCTATTTTGCCAGGAGAATTCCAGATCTTCATGTGAAAGTGAGAAACTCATTAAATAGGAGTCAAGACTTTTGGGTTCTAATCCTAAATAGGCATCTCAAGCATATTTGGCAAGTACTATCTATGCCTTCTTTGTACTTGAGTTTTCTTATCTGTAAAAATGAAGGAAATTGACTAGACAAAGCCTAAGATCCCAATTCTAAAAAGTTTATTTTTATATTTTGAATTTAATCTGTAAGTTTTCCAATTAATATTACTAAACAACTAATAAATTTTTATATATTTCTTAGTATGCACAATTTTAGAAATCCATGATTCTAAATATTTAGTGATGATTGTGCCTTCTCATTTGATTAAACTGGAGGTCAATTTAATCAAAAACTATTTTTCAATTTGTTAAAATAGAGATATAAAAAAGTAATTTGTCAAGATATATTTACTCTTGACAAATTAAAGTTTAAAATTATAAAGACTCAATGAAAATTTTAAAAACTCAATATCTATACTTGCTGTTAAGTGACTACATTTTGTTACCACCCTTATTACCTTTTATCTGTACAGTCAATTGGTGTGAACCTGCCTTTACTCTCCCGTCCATCCTCCTGACTTCTGCCAAAGTCTGTCTAAATACAGATTTTAACATATGTTTACCTGCTTACACCTCATTGTTGTCCTCCATACCTTCAGAACAAAGGTCATGTCTTGACTAGGTCTGGAATCCGGAATCCTGCCTTCTGCAGCCTGATCTCTTGCCCGTTCCTTTTTCCTCACACCGTATGCTGTAGTCACCCTCAGCTGATTGGAATTCTCCCAACATGCCTGGCTCTTTATGTATCATAGTGTTGAAAATGTTTTCAGTTAATAATACTGCATTGCTAAAAGAGTAGATCTTAAGTGTTCTCACCACCAAGAAAAAAAATGTTGACTCTGTGAAGTGGTGGGTATGTTAATTAACTTGGTTGTTTAATTTTACAATGTATACATGTATGACATCACTGCAGTGTATATCTAAAAAACATGGTATAACCTGAATCTATACAATTTTTAGTTGTCAGTTGTACCTCAGTAAAGCTGGGAAGAAATAAATTTTTAAAAAGTTAAAATAATAAATAGCCTATGTTTTGGTGATAGACTTGAGTTCAAGTTTGATCATTACTAGGAATATTAACTTCTGTGATTCTCATTTTTCTCAACTGCACAAGAGGAATAAAAAATCTATACAGAGAATTAAATACGACAATGCAGGTAGAGCAAACTAGTAGGATACTAGCTGATTCGTAAAAATTGCTCAGTAAGTGTTAGCAGCTAATACTAGTAACAGTAATAATATAAGACCCATAATAAATATTTGGTGAGTTAATCAGTAGTCCACATTTGTCAGTATAAGATGTGAAAGAAAAAAAATAAAAGGGGGGAAGGTAATAACAGTGGACTCAGAAGTTAAAGAAAGTGTGGGGAGGAGCAGAGATAGTTGGGGAAGGTATCTCCCCTAAGTCCCAGGTACCTAACTTTTCACATAGAATTTTGTGATAAAATAAGACTAGGCTGAGAATGTTCAGTGAGTCATAGAAAAATACTATATGTTCTTCAGTAAAATTTTAATAAGACTCAATATTGAAAGAACTATCTGGAACACTTTCCTGATAGCACAACCATAGAGATTTTGAAGTATCCTAACTGGAACTAAAACAGCCTTTTGTAGAATTATTTTAAATATATTTAAAAAATAAAGAACTCTATGTACTCTTACAGTATGATCTTCAAGAGGTTGTATTAAAAAAGCAAAACACACATCAGTATGTATAGGTGAGAGCATAGATGATTTTGAACTTCCTGTGTGCACTCAGTAGTACCATCATTACTGTGTTAATCTGGCTTTATAAACAAACTTTCCTACAACATGCTCTCCAACACCTAGTGATTACTAAAATTAATCCTGTTTTGCTTGCCAATTACCCGTGAAGCAGATCATACTCATACGGAGTTGATAATCATTCTGAGCATCCCAGTAATGTGCTTTTTAGCTGATGGAACGGGAATGCACCCCTGTTTCTGGAACTACTCACATCAGTTCCTTGTGCTCTAGGTTCTATAAAGTAGCTGTTTATCATCAGGTGTAATTCATATTTTTAAAATTTATTGATACTCAGTGATTAAATCTTAGAATAGTGTGAAAATATAGCATAGTTGGCATTTGGGGGATTTTTTAACTGCTTTTTTTACTATTCTTTTAATACAATTGAATCTGTATAAGTTTAGAATTGCTGTTTCTTTTCAAAATAATGTATTAAATAGTATTCATTCAGTATTTGTAAAATTTAGTATTTAAGTATCATATCCTTAGTTGATAGCTTCTCAGATGACTTCCACCATATTTCTGTCTTTATCCATATTTCTGTTAAAACACCTACTATTCTGTATTATATTTGTGCACACATTAATCTCCTCCACTGGACTGGGAGATCCTTAGGAGCAGTGACTGTATGTCTTCCCACTTGCCGAGTGGGTTGAAGGAGTGAATGAGTAAGAGTTTGAGAAGGATGATCACAGTGTATACTTACTTTGATTACCGTCTGCAATCTCCATGTCTGCACATGAAGCTTGGGGAAGAATGAACAAGGAACCGGAATTAGGATTCAGGTTCTTTTATAGCTTTGAAGAGAATGTAGGCTTGTATGTATACAAAAAAGCAGTGATTCTCCACCTTTTAAAAACTCACCCCACCTGTTTTGATACACTTAAAAGGAACCCTCTAAAGTTCCCTAGTAAAAGTACTTAGGGCTTATTTGAGAAATAGTTGATTCCAGGTCTGGGGTAGGGAGTGTACGAAGTGACCTGGACATGTTGTCATATCAAGAAAGCAAGGAAGCTATGAAAGACTACTGGGTTCACGGCATACGTACACAGAAACCAACTTGAAGTTACTCCCACTAGCCTAAAGATAGGATGTAATGACCACAGGCAGTTGGCACATATCAGCATGTTAAAGGTATAGGAGTTTATAGTGATACAAAAAATAAATCTTGGTCACCTTTAGAGGTTGCTGAGGTGTACCAATTCATTACTCTAAAAACCAGCAAAGAGAATGTATTTATCCTGCCTCTTCTGTACAAAGACTAACCAAATAGTTGAAGAAAGCAAGCTCTTTGAGGAAGAATTGAAGCTAAAATATGAAGGAATATGAGGAAGAAGGAATCGTATAATGGGGATATCATCACTATCATCATTTTGCAACCCCTAATAAAATTAAATTTCTAAAGAGCAATCATCAGTACCTGCTAACAGTCATTAGCTGGATCAAGCTGACATCAGAATCCACCAGTCAGCTTCAAGATCACAAAAAGTCAGACATTGTTGTGCTTCTTGTGTGATGTAGTAAGAAATAGACCCTATAAAGGGTCTGGACAAAAATTCATACAAAACCTGCTCACACCTATAGAATTACAACTACTAGTTTATGATGAAATACAGGGGATATTGACACCACAGGATACAGTCAGCCAATCCAGACAGGGAATTCTGTTAGACAGATGATCAGGTTTTCCAACACATCGCTAAAAAATAAATTAGAAATATAACAGGCATATCAACCAAATAATTGGACCTTGCCTAGGTCCTGATTTAAATGAACTAAAAGAACATTTATGAGACAAAATCAGGGGACTATAAACTCTTTGGATATTAGATGATACTAAGTATTGATTATTTTAAGGTATGAAAATGGCATTATGGTTGTTTGGGTTTTTTTTTTTTAAGTCCTGATTATTTAAAGGATACAAACATATTTACAGATGAAAACAAAACATGTAAGAGTTAAGCTACCCTGTCGGGAGAGTATTTGGGTCATACATGTTGGATGAAAAAAGATTTGCCGTATATCAAATATTGTTAAAGATGATGGATAAAGGGGAATTTGTTATATTCTATTTACTCTATTGTAGCCTCATAAAATTTTTGTAAGTTCTTTTATGTTTTTCTGGTAAGAAAGTAATGTGAGTTGTGGCATATCTGGGACTAGAACATATTAAATAATCAGAGATTATAAAGGATTGAAGGGATTTTTGAGAGCTCAAGAAAATTAGAGAGGAAGACTTTGTAAAGATGAGTGCCAGCTTTTAGAAAGCAAGTTCAGGATTGGAATTGGCTTGGAATGTACATTTTAATTTGGAAATGTTGGCAGAAATGAGAAGTTGGAGTCTTTGTGAGCTTTGACTTAGAAGCGAGAATAATTTACTAGGAATAGCAATAAAGTTAGCTTGAAGCAAAAGGTACCAATTGGATTTGGCTAAAGATACAATCTAATTATAATAAGGAGTAATGAGTTGATAAAAGATTGTGATAAATTTTTAAGTTACATTTGAAAAACTAACATCAGCCCTGGCTGGTGTAGCTCAGTGGATTGAGCATGGGCCTGTGAACCAAAGGATCGCAGTTTGATTCCCAGTCAGGGCACATACCCAGGTTGCAGGCCAGTTCCCAGTAGGGAATCCACGAGAGGCAACCATACATTGATATTTCTCTCCCTCTCTCCTCTAAAGATAAATAAATTAAATTTCTAAAACATTAAAATAAAAAAAGAAAAACTAACATCAGAGTTAAGAGTGGGATAAAAAGATTTTTATGGCATGAGAGATTTGAGCTGTTGATTTGGGGTAGGGAAAAAATCAAATCACCTTTTCTTTCATGTTACTGTTCAAACCGTGGGCTGTCATTTCTTAAACAAGAATTCAAAATGCCTTTTTAGCTCAATTTTCTATAACAAGATTATATCATATTAAAATACCTGTAGACATTTTAAGTTGGTTATTCATCTTTTTTTTATATATCTAAAACTGCCTCCTTTCTGTCAGGCTTCTAATTCTCAAGTTTTCTTTGAATTCATTTTCTCATAGCCAAATTTTGTTGACTGTTGACTTACAGTCTTTTATAATTTGTTTCTGCTATGTCATATCTTCTAACTGGTCTTCTTGTATCAATAGGCTTGTCTTCCCAAAACCCTTTGTGTCTTCACTTCTCTGTTCATTTATATTTAGTGGGTCCCCCCACTGCCTATATTAAAGTCCAAACTCCAGCATGACTCATTTTTCAAAGTCCTCAATTATTTCATCCAGTCTGCTTTTCTGACACCTTACTCTTCAAAATATCCAATACAATACAAACCTTTTAACTTCAGCCAAATATGTTATAATCACCTTGTTTAGAACATGCTTTTACTTAATATAATACTTACTTTCCTTTACTCATGCCATTCTTCACCAACAATATTTTTCTAGCCAAATCCTACATATCCTATGAAATACATCAGGTATTACCTCCCTCATTAACATAGTTCTCTCTCCTTTCTACAGAGTCCTACAAAACATACTCTCTGTTGAACTTCAATACCAGTTATTACTTTTAGCAAATACTCAACATTTTAATGATGTTACCTTTTCAAAAGCCCATGGTTTGTCTCTAACCAAGTTGCAAGCTCTTCTAGGGAAAAGTTTGGTTTTATGTGTCATTAAGTCTTCCACAGTCTCAATCTACATGTTCAGTAAATATTTTTATATTCTTTTTTTAGATATTCATTCATTCATTCATTCATTCATTCATTGAGGGAAAGGAAGGGAAGGAGAAAGAGAGGGGGAGAAACATCAGTGTGTGAGAGAAACATCGATTTGTTGCCTCTTGCACACCCCCAACCAGAACCTGGCCAACAACCCAGGCATGTGCCATGTAGGGAAATTGAGCCAGCGACCTTTTGGTTTGTGGGATGACAAGCAAGCCACTGAGCCACACCAGTCAGGGCTGTTCAGTAAATATTTTTATGGATGATTTGTGAATAGTTGTTAGTCTCTTTTGAGGATTCTTAGAAATAATCTGGTTGGTTTTTTTGGTTAATTTGGTTTTTTTAATCTCTGGAGTAGATTTTTATATGGTGCTATCTATTCTAAAGATAGATATGAACTCAGTTACTCAGGAGACTACTTTGAGCATATATCTTATTTATATATGTGTGCCTGTTTTTTTTCTTTGTAACGCAAGCTAGGAAGAAGCATATAAGGAATTGAAATGACTTTGTTATGAATTTAGAATTTTAAAAATTTAAAAGGTCATTTAAAAAATATTTATATACTACTTGAATGTAGAAAATATTTAACCATAAAATATTATATGCTTAAGTTGAATGTTCAGCACTTGAATTTCATTTTTAAATAAGAAGTTTCAAATACATGTTATTTTTTACTAATTTTTTGTTAACTATGTAATATTTAAGTAGTGATGAATTACAAGCATTCACTTTTGGTCTTAACATCAAGCTGTATTTATTTTGTTTCATAGAATAATAATAACCTGGATGCTTGCTGTGCAGTTCTCTCTCAGGAGAGTACAAGGTATCTTTATGGTGAAGGAGACTTGAATTTTTCGGATGATTCTGGAATTTCTGGTCTGCGCAATCACATGACTTCTCTCAACTTGGACTTGCAGTCACAGAATGTTTACCACCATGGAAGAGAAGGAAATAGAATGAATGGAAGTAGGACTCTGACGCACAGCATTAGTGATGGGCAACTTCAAGGTGGCCAGTCCAATAATGAACTCTTTCAGCAGGAGCCACAGACAGCACCAGCTCAAGTTCCTCAAGGCTTTAACGTTTTTGGAATATCCAGTGCATCTGGTGCTTCAAATTCAGCACCACATCTTGGATTTCACTTAGGCAGCAAAGGAACATCTAACCTTTCTCAACATACTCCCAGATTTAATCCCATTATGGTAACTCTAGCCCCAAATATCCAGACTGGTCGTAATACTCCTACATCTTTGCATATACATGGTGTACCTCCACCGGTACTTAACAGTCCACAGGGAAATTCTATCTATATTAGGCCTTACATTACAACTCCTAGTGGTACAACTCGGCAGACACAACAGCATTCTGGCTGGGTATCTCAGTTTAATCCCATGAACTCTCAGCAGATCTATCAACCGTCACAACCTGGTCCCTGGACTACTTATCCTGCACCTAATCCTCTGTCACATACCTCAGCCCAGCAGCCAAATCAGCAAGGCCACCAGACCTCTCACGTCTACATGCCCATCAGTTCACCTACTACCCCACAACCACCAACAATTCATTCATCCGGTAGCTCACAGTCTTCTGCCCATAGCCAGTATAACATTCAGAATATTTCAACAGGATCTCGAAAAAACCAGATTGAAATCAAACTTGAACCTCCTCAAAGGAACAACTCTTCAAAATTACGTTCTTCTGGACCTCGAACCTCCAGCAGTTCCTCTTCTGTCAACAGCCAGACTTTAAATAGAAATCAGCCCACTGTTTACTTTGCTACCAGTCCCCCAAATACTGATGAGGTGATGCCCCGTAGTCAATCTAAGGTCTATATTTCAGCTAATGCCACCACAGGAGATGAGCAGGTCATCCGGAATCAGCCTACCCTCGTCATATCCACAAACTCGGGAGCATCTGCCGCCTCCAGGAACATGTCTGGGCAAGTGAGCATGGGTCCTGCCTTCATTCATCACCACCCTCCCAAAAGTCGAGCAATAGGCAATAACTCTGCAACTTCTCCTCGAGTGGTGGTCACTCAGCCCAATACAAAATATACATTCAAAATTACAGTTTCTCCCAATAAACCCCCTGCTGTTTCACCAGGGGTTGTGTCCCCTACCTTTGAACTTACAAACCTTCTAAATCATCCTGATCATTATGTAGAAACAGAGAATATTCAACACCTCACGGACCCTACCTTAGCACATGTGGATAGAATAAGCGAAGCACGGAAGTTGAGTGTGGGATCTGACGATGCTGCCTACACACAAGGTAATGATGCTGAAGGTGGAGTCATTTCCATGCTGCGCTTATCGTACACTTGGTTTCACTGCAGAAATGGGTATCAGCATTATTTCATCTTTCGAATGTTGCCCTAAATAATACTATTTTAAGAATATTTGCCAGTGTTTATATAAATTTTAAATTTCAATTTTATTACAGTATAACTTGAAGTTTGAATGGTAGAATTATCAGATGTTCTGAATAATCAACTCTTATTTGTTCTCTTAATGTTTATAACATGTTCTTTTCAATTACGTCTTAACTGTGATAATTACTTTCCCTTTAAAATTTCTGCAAATACAAATTTGTAAAAACATACATTTTAATAAGTTAGTGAACTAATACAGTAAATCTGCCTTCTTTGACCAGTAGAATTTCTCTAATACCACGTTGTTAGTCTTATTTTATATCAAAGTCTTCATTGCTGTGACGCTGAGAATAATTTAAAGAAAAATTTGAATCCTATCCTATTATTGGTCTCTTTCAACCAGTCCCTTAACAAATAAGATAATGGAACCTTTCCTCTTCTTTGGAATTGTCAATAAGAAGGTTTTAAATCTAATCTCACTTGAATATTCTTTTCTGTAATAGACTGGTTGATATTGGCATAGTACTAAACTATAATTATTAATTCAAGTAGAGAGCATTCCTATCATGTCACATTTTGTCTGACCCCTTAAGTTGCTCAGTCTTCAGTGAGAAACTTCTTTCAGATAAGAAAGTGGAGGATAAATGTTTGTTTTCTTGAATATTGATGCAGATTTGAAGGTTAGCTCTGAGTCCTTTAGAATAGCAACATATCTTTGTCATCTTTGTATCCCCAGTGAATAGTTCCAAGTAGTGTGCCGTGTCTTCACCCCCGAGCAGCATGCAGCCCCCTACTACTGCTGGTACCACTTGTCCTTTTGAAAATTTCCAAAAACAGTGATTTTACTGCAGAGTTTCTTAGAGGAGCTTGAGCTTATTTTATGTTTTAAACAGTTCTAGTGATTCTCAACCCAACCCAAGCTGTGGTGCTTTCAGATTCTGTAATCACCTGTGGAGCTTTTGAAAAATGAAAATGCCCAGAGCTCATCCAGACTTGCTCAGTTAGCATTTGTGAATGGTGAAGCCTGAGTGTGCGTGCGCTTACAGGCCTGTTTGTTTTTAGGGTACACAGATGATTCTGATGGCACAAGAAATTGGGCTAAAACATTTTCCCCTGTAAGTCTGTGACTAGAACCATTTTTGTTTAGTTCAGCAGAATATGATTTTTAATATCCCATTATTTGTTCCACTGATACCATTCCTGTTTTCCCCTAAAGTCCTCTTTCTCCTATTCTACTTCCATCGAAATAACAGATTTCCTGTTTGGAGAATTGCTGATTGTTAAAAGGAGAGTAAATTTTTTAAGATAATTTGATAAGGGGAATTTTGTATTGAACTAGATATAAGATATTCATATTTAGATGGCATGTGAAAATAAAGTTGCTTAAGCTTGCTATCACCAATTTCTCTCCCCTTCTGTCTTAAATCTACTCTAGTCAGGACTTTTTCCATGAGTCAACCAAAACTGCTCTTGGGAAGGTCATCAGTGACAGCATTGTTCCTAGACCCAGTGGCGGTCTCTCAGCCCTCTCATCGCCCTTGATGTTTGTATCAGCAGCATTTGCCACACTTGGGCGCTCGCTTCTCTTGAAACATTTTGCTCATTTGACCTCCAGGATTCTACACGAGGCTTTCCACCTCTCCTTCTATTGTTTGCTGGTTTTTCTGCATCCCTCTTCCCGTTCACACACTGTTACTTAAGAAATAAGGTCAGCATGTCAGAGCTCAATCTTTGGGCCTCTCTTTTTGTCCATACTATGTCCTAGATGATCCCACTCAGTCTCGTGACTTTAAATATGTCATGCACCATATCACAACATTTCGGTCAACACTGGGCTGCATGTACGTGGTCCCATAAGATTAAAACGGATGTTGAAAGAAAAGGCTAGACCTGATGAAGGTGTTGAATTTACTGCTAGCTCTGTATGGTTTAAATAAATTGTGTTATTAGCATGGTATTCATTTGCACCCTGCTGCGGCTGGGGTCCAGAGTTGGTGAGGGAGCCAGAGAGAGGATTGGGCACCCTTGTGCATGTGCACAGGCACACATGCACACACTCACCCTCACTCTCCTGCAGGCATACTCACTTCCCTTCCCTCCATTACTCTTCATCTCTTCCCCAGTCCTGGTTCTTTCCCTCTGTCTCCCGTCTCTTTGTTTTATTATTTCTAGTCTCAGGCTTTATCTCTCTGGGTCTCTTTCTCTTGCCTTCTCTCCCTTCCCTTTTTTCTTGCTCCCCCCTCCTTCTGGTGTCTACTGTCCCACAGATGGCACCTCCCTACACAGTCCTGTACCCCTCCATGCCCCCACAGCACAGCACACACTTTATCTTTTATACCTTATTTTTAGTGAACTTTTTATGTTGATATCTTAAGATACACAAATACTTACCATTGTGTTACAGTTGCCTGTTGTATTCACCACAGTAACATGCTGTATAGGTTCGTGGCCCAGGAGCAATAGGCTCTATGTATGACCTAGGTGTGTAGTATACCGTCTCCATTTATGTAAGTGCACTCCATGATGTCTGCGTGACGATGAAATTGCCTGACCACACATATCTCAGAACAGGTTCTAATCAAGTAACCCATGAGTGTACTAGAATATGTTAATGAATCTAATGTGTTAATGAATCCCAAATTTATAACTCTAGCCTGGACTTACTCCCTGAATCTCAAGCTAGTTTATTTAAATATCTACCTAACATCTCCACTTGGATGTTTACTAGGCATCTCAAGTTTAGTAAGTCTGAACCAGCTTCTCACATTCTACCTCCCAGCTTCTCATACCCCCACTCTAGCTTTCTCTTCCTATCGTAGTTGATGGCAACTGAATTTGTATTTAATGATTAAGCCAGAAACTTCAAATTTTCACATCTAATTTAACAGTAGGTCCTATCAACTCTGATATACCACCCTCATTGTCACTCACCACTCTCGTCCTAGCCGCCTTTCTCTCTCAAGTGGATTATTGAAGTAGCCTACCCGCTTTCACCGTTTCCTCCTTACGGTTTTCTTTGGACCCAGGAGATATGGTTAAACAACATAAGTCAGATCATATCACTCCCTGCATGTGACTTATCTATTTCAATTCAAAGTAGAAGCTATAGAGCTTTACATGATCTACTGTCCCTGTCCCGTTTTCTTTTCCTTTTACTTACCACCACACTCACTCTGTTCCAGTCCTATGGGGCATCTTGCTATTCCTTAAACAAAGGAGGCATACCTTAGGGCCCTTGTACTTGCTGTTTGTTCCTTCTGTCTTAACTTCTCTTCATCCAGAGTCCACAGTTAACTCCCTCACTCCTTTTAGGTCTTTATTCAAAAGTCACCTTTTCAGTGAAGTAGTCCCTGGTCTCCCTATCTAAATCCACACCCCAACATTTCCTAGATTCCCATCCTTCCTCAAGGCAGGAAAGTGATTAATTTCAAGCTACATAATAACTAATAACAGCTGAAAACTTACTGTGTGCTAGGCACTGTTCTGAAAACCCATTTCTCAAAACCAACTCTAAAGTAGGAACTAGTATTATTTCTATTTTCAGATTAAAATACTTAGGAACAGATAGTTGAAGTACCTTGCCAAAGGTTGAGTGGTAGAGTCAAGATTCTAACCTAGAAAGTTGACAATAGAGACCACACTCTCAACCACAGCAATATAATGGCTTTCCAGATCTTCAAAATAAACCTTCTGGAAAGATGCTCCAGGTTTAATTATAGCTTCATATAACAGCCCCTGGTGCACCATCATGGGGGTCTCACGTGCCTCAATTTGAGAATCGTGAAGCTGAAAGGTCACTCAATAAAAAATGAAACAAAAACAGGCAGCTGTGGAGAAAGAAATCACAATATATAGATATAATTAGAAATAAAACAATAAAGTAAGGCCCAGGATAGGTGCAGAGAGCACCTTATGAAAGCACATACAGGTTAAAAAAAAGTACTCACGAATGAAGGCTCTGGTTGAGAGATCAAAGCCTCCCCAGAAAAGCAGCATTCCCCAGAATCTGCCACTCAAATTACTTTACTTTGCTAACAACCTTCAGATAGCTATAACAACCGTGATCACTTTTTTTACACATACTTACATAATACATGGAATTTCCTAACATTCATGGGGCTCTCCGCCTTTGTATTATCTATGTATGGGCACATGGTTTTGGGGTGGGGGCTGTTCTGCAGCCTTCCATCTCGCTTCCTTCTGTTTACTGTGGAGTTGGTATTGACCCTGGTGTATGTATCACTCATTGACAAAATCTCTTATCTAGTGTCTCTTTGACTTCATTCTAGTGAGATCAAAGAATTGTTCATTTCTGGAAAGTGCTTTTTTTGTGATGTTATCTTGTGTACGATGCTTTACTGTTTACACAGCACTCACTTACAGTACTAAATGGGGTGTCCTGAGTAATACTGATCTTTAAGTAAGGATCTTTCCTGAACTCTAATTTGTGTCGTGTGGGTAATAAAGGGAAAAGAAATATCTCTGCCTTGTGCAGTGCGGTTGATCTTCCTAAAGCTCCTGGGACATACTGTTTCAGAGTGGAAAAGTAAGTTGAACCAGGTACTAAAATCACAGGAAAATATTTTCTGAAATTCAAGAGGGAACATACATAAATAAATTTTGTAACCAAAATGCATTATTTTGCATTTATACTCCATCTAACATTTGAAATCTAAAAATGCTACAATAAAAATTTCAAAAATAAGAGTTTATGTTCATAAGAGATATATTGTTTGATATGCCCTCTTCTAGAGAATGAGCAGAATTAAAAGAAGTTAATGAAACTTCTACCACAACTCTGCTCATCTCATCACCTGGCCTGCCACCACATCCACCACCAGTCTAAAGGAATTAAATGACATTTGAGTCCTTAAAGTACTACAGGAATCAGACAAAAATGAGTGCCAGATAGAAAAAACTGTTAGGTTAGAGAGAAATTTTAGCTTAAAAATCTGTAGATATAAAGAAGAGTGTTATTTTACCTACTAAGAACAAATATTGAAATGCAGTTGCTTCCCAGTAGTAAGGATGCTGACCAGGTATCTCTACATTTTTCCCTGTCAGTCGTACCACCTGACTCTACCTAATTTCTGGAACGTACCAATGAATACTTAATCATTTACTGTATTCTGAGACTTTCTGGTGTTATCTCCCATTTATAGAACTATGCTCTTTGTAATACTGACAACTCATTCAAACCAGTTTTCATGGGTTGGGGGGAAAGCCTGCTTCCTGTGTTTTGTTACAATAGCCAGAGGCTCTTACAAAAGTAACATTGCTGCCAAAACTGATTTCTCATTCTCTATTACCTCTACAGAAATCCGTCTGTGATATTCATCTAACTAGTAAACTACAGTGTTTTAAAAAATTACTCAGATAAAGTTACAAACATTTGTAATGATACCTTAATACTGGTTTCTTTAATTTTTTCTTTGATCTCTATGTCCTTATGCCAGTTTTACACTCTTTTAATTAGTGTTATTTACTTTGTAAGTTTTGTCATTGGGACGCGTAAGCTGTACTTTTTTCTTTTTCAAACTTATTTTGGCTGTTCAGGGGGTGTCTGGCTATTCCACATAAATTTTAGATTTGTCAAGTTTAAATTTTACTACACTCAAAAATTTTTTAAAGACATCAAGTATATGTAGGAACAAAAGGATGTATAGTGAAAAGTTCGCCTCACCAGAGACAACCAATAGCTATTCACGAACAGTTCATTTTGTATTCTTCTGGAAATTGAAATTATGTATCAAATGGAACATAGTATTTTGCTCTATCTTTAACCTTTTTTTAAATATATTTTGAACGTTCTAGGTCAACAAGTGTAGATCTGATTTTTTAGAAAATGGCTGCATAGTATTTTGTACATAATCTCTAACCAGATCTTTCTTGATAAATTTTAAAGTCTTTTACAAAGTGTGACAGTAAAAATTTTGTGTGTATATATATATATATGTATCTGTGTGTATGTTGGCAGAAGAGACCACTAGGAGTGGAACTGCTGTGTCACAGGATATATGTATTTCTAATTTTGGTAGACGTATCATTCGTGTAGGCTTGGTTGTACTGCAGTGACAAACTGTTTCTTTAAAACAACAAAGGTTTATTTCTAGCTCACTTGCCATAGATTAGCTGGTGGGCTCTGTTATATATCATCCTCACTCAGGGACCTAGGTTGAGGGAATCTCAGTCCCTGTGTTTCCATGAATGTTCAGGCAAGACAAAGGAAATACGGCAGATCAGCACTGACTCTTAAGTCTCTGCCCCAGCATACATGACTCTCCAGCTAAGACAAGCCACATAGCCACACCAAATTCAGACAGGATGGAGAAGCTCGGTTCTACAGTGTGCCAGAGACCCCTCTTGTCTGTGGGGAATATGTTCCGAGACCTCCAGTGAGTGCCTGAAACTGCAGATAGTACCAAATGCTATATATACACTATGTTTTTTCCTGTACACACATACCTGTGATACAGTTAAATTTATATGTTAGGCAGAGCAAGAGATTAACAACAATAATAAAATGAGTAATTATAACAATGTACTGTAATGAAAATTACATGAATGTCTCCCCCTCTCTCCCCCCACTCTCTGTATCTTATTTACTGTATTCACCTTTTCACTTGAAGGAAGCACTTTACAGCTTCTCTTTGGCATATCTGAATGGCCAGCACCACCACTCTTGTGTTATGGGGCCATTAGTAAGTAAAATGAGGGTTACTTGAACACAAGCACTAAGATACTACAGTTTTATCTGATAACCGAGAAGTGAGTCGCAAGGGTAGGAGGGAGGTCATGGCGTGGAGATGCTGGGCAAGGACAGTTCATGTCCCAGGCAGGATACACAGGATTTCATCACACTACTCAGAACAGCAGGCAAGTTAAAACTTACCAATTGTTCACTTATGGGATTTTCCATTTAATATTTTCAGGCCATGGTTGACCAAGGGTAACTGAAACCACAGAAAGTGAAAGAAACTACAAATATGGGGAAACTACTGTACCTAGGAGACAAAGCCAGAAATACTTGGTGAAGGGCACCACTCATGTTGCTAATTTTAATTTTGAGACTAAAGACATTCCTCTACCAGAGTATAAACTGGTAGAATATTTATTTTTCTCCATTTATAAATGGGGAACATTTAGGCAACATTTTTAAGAACATTCTTTTCTTTCATCCTACCCCACCTATCGTTATGTAGATGATTGAAAAAAATACATCTTTGTCATTCTGTAGATAACAGTGTCTTGTTTTGGTATTTTTTAATTTACATTTTTAAATACGAGTAAGATTAAACATCTTTTCAAGTATTTTTAAGCCATTTGTATTTCTTATTTTGTGAACTTGTTTTTTTTTTTACAGAATGCCTAGTCCGTTTATTCTAATGTTACTTTAACTTGGTCGATAAAAGTATTTTTTTGTTTTTTACTTTTATATATTCATACTTATCAGTCTTTTTTTCCTCTGGTTTCTGGACTGTTTTATGTCTTATTTACAAAGCTCTTCTCCACTCCAGTATTTTGAAAAAACAACAGAAATCCTATGTGTGTCTTTTTTTTATAATTAATTATACTTCTTCAAAACCTTATCGACTGACTTTATTTCTCTTTCATATGGCATACCTTCAAAAACTTGAAATTAGCTACCATATTTCCTTTTAAAGTACAAGTTTTTCTAAGCTGTAAACCATACCAGTTCCTATAATGGTTCATCTAGTTCATCTTTGAGACTCCTTTGATGTGTCTGGGCCCCAGTTTTCTTTTTCTCTAAAACAGAAGTTTTAGACAATGTCTATCTATATTTTAGTGCTCTAAGATTGTATGCAGATTCTTAATCATATACAAATAATGCCAACAAAGTATTATAAAGCAGAGGCCCATATGTTTACCTATTCATGCTAATGTGTAAATAATTTAAATTTCTTTAAAATAATTACATAGGTTGAACATCATTTCTTATAGTTTTCTTCAAATTGTGGGCCCAGTTGCAGAACTATTGCAAGATCTCATTTTCAGACCGATCTTAAAAAGTGGCAAAATAAATGAAACATCAAGAGGCTTTCTTTTAGAATAATTGCCATCTCTAAGTCCTTTGTAACTCAGTCACCAAGTGACTGTGGTTATGCAGTGGTAGACAAAACAGATCTTCCTGCTGTCAGCAGTTACAGTCTAGAAAAATCTTGATTTATTTTAGAAACTGACATTGTACCTTTTTAGGTACAATGATTTGGGCAGGTACAGGCAAAAACTTAAATAAGTACCTATTTTCTTTTTTTAAGTATTTTTATTAATTACGCTGTTACAGTTTTCCCAATTTTTCCCCCTTTATCCCCCCTCCACACTGCACCCCCCCAACCCTCCAGCATCCCCCTGCCTTAGTTCATGTCCCTGGGCTATACATGTAAGTCCTTTTGAGTTCTCTGTTTCCTGTACCATTTTTTATCTCTCCCCATCTATTTTATGCCTACTAATTATGCTGCTCTTCCCTGTACCTTTCCCCCCTGTTCCTCCGTTACCCCTTCCCACTGAAATCCCTCCATGTGATGTCCACTTCTCTGATTCTATTCCTGTTCTAGTTGTTTCCTTAGTTTTTGCCTATTACATTTTCTAATGGTAGTTTTTTTTAATGTATTGTAGAATCACACATTCTTCAATTTTATTTAGTATTAAACTCCATACAATGTTATTCATATATTTTTAAATCTAGGGTGTACATTTTTCTTCTTCACATTTGTTTTTGTTGTTGCTTAAGTACAATTGTCTCCATTTTCCCTCCCACCACTCCCCCTCACCCCAGCCATCCCTACTTCCCACCCTTGATCCTCCTCCCCTTTGGCCCTGTCCATGTGAAAGACAAATACCATATGATCTCACCTGTAAGTGGAACCTAATCAACAAAACAAACAAGAAAAATATAACCAGAGACACTGAAATTAAGAATAAACTGACAGTAACCAGAGGGGAGGGGAGGGGAGGGGGAGAATAGGGGGAATGGGGAAGCTGTCAGGAACATGTTTTCAGGACACATGGACAAGGACAGTTTCTTTAAAAAGCCTGTGATCTTTGTATCCATACATAGCTGGTACATTTTTCAATGGCAAAGGTATTTTTTTAAATATGTACATTCCATTCTCTATCTTTTTTAACTTCTGGAGAAATGAGACATTTACACTGTAGAATGCCTAAAATCAGTAAAGCTTATACTATCTGTAGCTTCAGGTATGTTTTTCTAATTACAAATAAAGTTAAATAAAAAAATTATCTTCATTGTTCATCACAAGCTGTTCAAAGTTGAGTCAAGACCGGGCTTTCTGAAATTGCTGTATAAAATATCTAGTACACTTACCGGAGTGCTCTAAAAGCCTAGATTTTGAATTAACTAATGGTTGTTTTAACAACCACAAGAGGGATTTGCATGTTCAAATTATCTTTATCCATTAAATGTTAATTTTAACTGAAAGATGATTTAAAAGGTACTAAATATTTTTTCTACCTGTTATTTCTCTTTTTTTCCTGCTTTAGAGGGCAAAGTAAATAGGTAAGTTTAGAAAGTAGATAGGTAAGTTTAGAAAACTAAAGAAGTCAGTGTGTGATAGAGATGTCAACTGCATCACTTCTTTCCTTGTTTAGAATAAGCATATAAAAAAGCCACCTTCCTGCAATGTTCGCGACCTAGAAGTCTTGCCATGTTTCAAAACAGAAAATCTTAGTGAAAAATATTAACACTGAACGTTGAAGGAGACTTGAAAATAAATCTCGACTTCTTCTATCAATATTTCTATTTGTTGGACTTAGAATTTTACTCTGCCGCCCATTAAAAGCCAAATTGCTGTCATTATTTTACATATAATATTTATCAAGTGTCTACAATTTGCAAGGTTTAATACTAGATACCAGGTGGTACAAAACTGAATTCCGTATTTACCCTCAAGGAACTTGAGGCTTAATTGAGAAATATACTTGATAATGAAAACTGTAAAATGATGAATTTTTCCAAGTATGGAATGAAATGAACTTATCTCTTAGTGTGATAATGACTTATAAATACAAATAATATGTAAGCTCTTGAGATAGTGGTTCATTGCAAGTAACCACAGATGAAATTGCAGCAGTCTTTACCCAGACCTCATTATGGTTTAAATACTTGTATGTAATTGTATATTTTAATTGTATCAAGGTATACATATTTGTATACATACACTTATATATGTTCTGTATACACAGTGTATACATTGCTTCTGTATATAGACAATGATGTGTCTGGGTATAGGTCTTTTTTAATATCTTCGTTTTACCTCTGTGGACCCCTTCAGTTTAAAAGCTCATTCCCTTTGGCCATGAAAATCCCATTCTGATTCCCAGTTTCTGCATTCTCTTTCTATAACTTCTCTTATGCAGCCATTTGACATCCTGGGCCAACTTTTTATTTATTTTGCATTGTCCTGTTTTTCAGTATATTCCACTGCCTTCTCTTTCCATCAGTTTTTGTTCCAATGTATATATGAAATTTCAATTTCAGCAGCGATGTCTTTTAATTTCCAAGACCTAGTTCTCTGGTTCCTTTATTATAGCAGATTGTTGTTTTATGGGTGCATTACTGTCTCAAATTTGTTCATGATGTTTATTAGAATTTAAGTTCTTGGTTCTCTCCTGAATTATCTCCACTTAATCTGGGATTTAGTCTTTATCTTTGTTTATCTAGATCTTTTTCTAGTCAGATGTTCCTCATATGTGTTGTGATCCTTGTCTATTGGTCATATTTAAGAATGAAAAAACTTTGGAGGCTAATTGAAAACCCTGTATAAGAAATGAGATTTGTTACTTGGCAGGCTGCTTTGTGTTGAATAAGTAGGAGCCAGCTGCTACAAGAGAACAGTCCACCATCATCACCTAGCATTCTTTATATATGGGGACCAGCTTTAGAAATGTGTTTGCGCACCTTACAAATGAACATACAGTTACTGGATAGGGAAAGGTTGACTATTCTATGAACAGATGTCCCATTAAGCCCCTGATTTCCAGGTCATTCCTCCCTTCTACCTCCTGTTGTTTACCTGCATTCTTGAAAGTCTGGAGCCTCTTTAGGTTTCTGCAGGGCAAGTTCTGCCTCTTGATGTTAATTAAGTGCTCCACTTGTCTGTGACTCCTTCATTATTAGCCTGTGCCATTTCATTCAGTCTTACAAAAATGGGCTGAAATCTCTTGTCCATTAATTGCCTTCTTTCTTTTGTATCATTGGATACCACTTTTATTCCTCTCATTTTCGTGGCGTTTCAGAAGGCATAAGAATATATATACATATAAATGCAGTGCTCAGCCAACTATTCTTAAACGAAAGCCCTAGCTAATATAATTGATTAAATTATAAATTGGCTTTTTAATTAATTAAGTCCATATTAGTCTATATGTAAATAACAGGAATGGAGGGAATTTTTCCTTCAGCTGGAATCTGTAACAAATCACCCCTTCAATGTAAGTATATATTATTAGATCTACATGAGCTTAATCATGTGTATGTATAGTTGGTATGATTTTGTTTGTAACAGTTTATCCATATGCCAAAAGAACGAACCAAAACCCAAAAAGCCAGTCTAAAGGATTCCTTAAATTCTTGTTCACAGTCACTTCCCATAACAGGTAGAATTTTCTAGCCTCACCCCACGACTGCAGCCTTTATTTCTGTCAGCTCTCCTGAGTCTCTTGCCAGGCCTTCCGCTTTTTATAGACCCTGGAAATACAACTGTCTTGTTTCTTTCTTCTCAGTTGGCACCCAGCTTTCTCATTTAATGGAAGCTGATCAGAGGACGGTGTCTTCATAAATAAACACTATTAGTATTCATTATGAGTCTAATAATGTGTCTTAATGGATACGCGCTCTATAATATTTTGTATGGTGAAGGTTTAAATTGCAAAAACTACAACTAGAGAAAAAAGTTTAGCTGAATTTTCATAGCAATTTTTAGACATTTACCTTGACACTGTTTTTTTGTAATTCATTATTCTCCCATTCCTATCTAAAAATCCCAAACCACAAATGAAAAGTGAACTAGACATACAAAAATTTAGGCACACAGAAGAAATAACTGCTAAGAAATAGAGATCATATTTCCTTCCTACTTTTTCAGAGCATCTTTAGCATGTTTATAATTAACAGACATACTTAAGAAATCCTGAATAGTCTATAAAGTAGATTTGCCATTTCTAAGTAATATAGTCATTTTAACTCAATATTGTTTTCATGAGAAACACGTCTTAAATTCTACAGCAATGGACTTAGAGTATTTTGCTTTAGAGTTTCAGTTTAATCATGGAAGATATCTTGCCTTAATTCTAAAAGGCAAGCTACATCTGTAGCCATTGCAAAAACTCCTTTCTTTTTGTGAATTCCCAGGGATGTAATATTTTTTTGTTTCGGAACTGTTTTTTAAGAATTCACTCTTTAACTTCAAAACATCCCCTGTATCATACTTGCAACAACTTGCAGCTCCTTCCTTGCTCCTAAATCTTTTTTGAAGCCAATTTCTGCTACTTGCTGAAGGTTTACTTTCCTGTTTTGATGGAAACATTAGGAAATGCTGTATTGAGGATTACTAATGAAGCGATCTGTGACTAGGAGAATGTTCAGCCCTTGTCGTGGAATGTATGTTCTGAAATATGCATTAGTTGGAAAATAAATCAGAACACGCTTTTATGGTTTTCCATACAGAATGGGAGTTGTATGTTAGCATTATCTTCCTTTTATCATTAACTGAAGGACTTCTTTATATCATAACATTTTGTGCCCTAAAGTCCATTTTTTTCTTAAATGAATATTACTACACTGGCTTTATTTCATTTTTATATTTGTCTGGTGTATAAATTGCATTATTTCTCTAGCTGCCTTCAAGATTTTCTATGTATCTTTGGTTTTCAACAGTTTGACTATGATGTGTCTAGAATTTATTTTGTTTTTGTTTATTATTATTATTATTATTATTATTATTATTATTATTATTATTTGGTTTGGTATTAATAGTTCTTAGAGATCTCTGGTTTATTGCCTTATATTAATTTTGGAAACGATTTGGCCATTATCCCCTCCAGTATTTCTTCTGCCTTGTTTTTTCTTCTTCACCAGCTACTTGCATTAGATTGTTTGATACTGTCCCACAGTTCTTGGATGCTTCATTCTTTCTTCCTTTTTTTCTTTGTGTTCTGATCTGGGTAGTTTCTGTCTTCAAGCTCAGTGATTCTTCTGTATCCATGTTGTCCATCTTTTTAAATAGATTTTTTTTAACATACTGATGATAGTTTTAAATTCCCTATCAGGTAGTTCCAGCATTTGGGAACTGCCTTTGAGTATGTTCTATTAATTGCTTCCTCTCTTGATGATAAGTTGGATTTTTCTCTTGCTTTTCTGTGTGTCTCATAATTTCTTATTGAATGCCAAATACTGTTGGGAGTGGTGGGGGGTGGACAGAGGAGACTGAGATAAAGTATATTTACACCCAGCAATGAGAACACCTCTCTTTCTGTCAGGTTATTAGTATGAGTTGTGAGTCAGTTTTGTCAGGAGCAGAGATGGATTTGGGTTTTGTTGTTGCCTTCAGTGCACTGCAGTCTTTAAATACCCCCAGCAGTTGGTGTTCTTATGTTGTGTCACAGTAGTGCCTAAAGTGCAAAATAGGTATTTCACTTTAGACCTTTTACTCTTTACCTTTCTGTGCTGTGATGGGTCCCCATTTACTCGTAGTCCTTGATACGGTCAGCAAGTCTCCATGTGATCTGATAAAGGGCCAGATAGTAAATTATGTAGGATTTTACAAGCCATTTCTGTCACAACTATTCAACTCTGCTATCATAGCACAAAAACAGCTGTAGACAAAAAAGCAAATGAGTTATAATAATAATCACAATAACAATAAACATAGCAAAGATTGAAAAAAAAAAAAAAAGCAAATGAGTAAACCTGGCTGTATTCCATGCAGTGAGATACATTTGGCCATAGTTTGCTGACCACTTGTTTAGAGCCTTGTTCTTGTACCAACACCAGCCCCTGCCTCTGTAATACAAGCTCTAGCAGGGCAGTGATGTTTGCCTCTTTTGCGCGTCGATTTCCCAGGTGCCTACAGCAGTGCTTGACGCGTAGTACGTACATGCTCCATATATTAAAGAGTAGATTAGTGGATTATGTTTTAAGCATGTTTCTTATAAATAACATACAGCTAAATTTTTTAAATTGCTGCTCTGATGTATCTTAACAGATACATTTAATTAGATTGTAGTTATTGTGAATACTGATACATTCGGAATTATTTCTGTCATTTTTTGTTTGGTTGTTTTTTATTCTTTCCCCTTTTTTTTCCTTTTCTACCATCTAAGTTTAATCAAATTTTACTGATTTTCCTCTTGGTCTGTCTTTTCATTTAGAAGCTGCATTCTATTTAGCATTCTCTAAATTAGCATTCCCTAAATCTGTAACATGTATATTTGGTTTAACGACATTTGGGAGTATTCTTCCTAAACACCTTCAAAACCTTAGAATGCTTCTCCTTTGATCTTCATATTTCTAATTTCTTTGTTATTCTTTTCTACTATCTTAGTTTTACTTTGTTTTAAACAATCTATACCACCTAACCCACTGCCATGGTCTTTTTCCCTTGTTTTATAATTAGAACTTTTTAGGATTTACTCACCTTATTTTTTCCTTTTTTATTAACTTCCTTCTTATTAAAAAGAAAGATCTTTAAAGCCCTGGCTGGTATAGCTCAGTGGATTGAGTGTGAGCTGTGAACCAAAGGGTCGCCAGTTCGAATCCCAGTCAGGGCACATGTCTGGGTTGCAGGCCAGGTCCCAGTGGGGGCCATGTGAGAGGCAACCACACATTGATGTAAAAAAAAAAAAGATCTTTAGTAGCTCATTCAGCAGTAGTCTGTGACTGCTAAATTCTCCCAAACTTTATCTGAAAGTGTCTTTAATCATCCATACCTCACTAATTTAGTTAGATGGACAAATTATTCTCTTGTTTTCTGGATTCTATTATTTCTTTTTTCTTCAATTTTGGAAAATTTTCAGCAAGTCTCTTTTCTAGTTTCGCCTTTGCTCCGTTCTTTCTGTTGTCTTTTTCTAGAACTCCTTTTTAGGTTTATATAACATCTTTTCTCTTTCATGTTTTCTATCACTTAGTCTCTGTGTGCTCTGGGAAATAATCTTAGATCTGTCTCCCAGGTCACTGACTGCCTTTATGACTCCATCCAATCTAATTTTTCATCAACCTGACCTTTTCATTCTAGTGACTGTTTTTCATTTGACAGGGTTGTTTATGAGATCTGTTGTATTATTCACAGTGTCATGCTTTGGTTATATTTTTGTTTCTTCTGGTGTTACTGTAATCATTTTAAACAGGTTTTTCCATAGTGTTTTTCAGATTATTTATTATATAATCTTTAAGTTTGAGTGGCTCCTCTGGGCCATTGACTCTCATGATAGGTAATTTTCATGTTTGGTCAGAGTTTTTTCTCTTGAGACCTTGTCCTTTTTTTTTCTTTTTTAATTCAAAAAGCAAAATATTCATTTTTTTTATCAAGAGCAAGGTATATGTCCTTATTTTAAAATCAACTTAATACATTTGAGGTTACCATGGTTTTCTTTAAATCTGTGTTTTATGATATTTAAAATATGCGTGAAATTAACATATGATGAAAAATATAAAATACTGGAAGACTGTAAATAAAATGTTCTAAGATTCCAGTATTACTAATGATGTAGCAAAAATGTTTTATTAAAAATAATAAATATACAGATGTATGTTTTAATATCTTAGGTAATGGATAAAAGAAAGATAAATATACTGTCATAAATTAACAATGGGGAAATAGAAAAATCATAATAAAGCAACCTTGAATTCTTACAGAACATAATATTATTTATTTATCTCTAAGTATACAGCTGTAAGTATATGGCTGGGAGGGACGTACACATGTGTGCTTTTGTGTACATGAATGATATGCTCCCAGT
The DNA here is from genome assembly GCA_004027735.1 of Carollia perspicillata. NCBI lineage: Eukaryota > Metazoa > Chordata > Mammalia > Chiroptera > Phyllostomidae > Carollia > Carollia perspicillata. The sequence continues at coordinate 481 of PVKM010002434.1, read as the reverse complement.
ATTAGGACCCAGATAATGAAATTTTTATAAAATGAAATCAGCAGCATTCCATCATTTTTTTTTTGATATCTAGGCTGTATAATAATAATCAGGAAATATAATCAATAAAAAACGAATTCCCTTAAACAGGTACCAAGCAGTGGGAAAATAATTCAAGGATGGTTAAGCCTTCTCACATCTTGTAAGAGGCTTCCACAGAACACAGTTGATTTAATTTAAATTTAAATTCTTTTTTTAAAAAATATGTTTTATTGTGTTATTACAGTTGTCCCATTCCCCCCCCCTTTATTCCCTTCTACCCTGTGCACCCCCTCCCACCCACATTCCCCACCTTTAGTTCATGTCCATGGATCATATATATAAGTTCTTTGGCTTCTGCATTTCCTATACTATTCTAACCTCCCCCTGTCTATTTGCTGCCTACCATTTATGCTTATTCTCTGTACCTTTTCCCCTTCTCTCCCCACCCACTCCCCCAGCT
>PVKM010002433.1:41397-65204 GCA_004027735.1 Carollia perspicillata | reverse complement strand
AGGAACTATGCTAACAGGCATTGCTGCCAATCACATTATGGCTGTGCATTAATTATGTCGACTCCATAATGCCAACACACTAACATTATCTATCTACATACCTAGACACCATCTCACCCAGTTCCTCAGCTTTACAGATAAGAAACTAAGAATGAAAACATGTGAAGTTCTATGCATTCCACTCCACCATGATATGTGATTTTTCAGAAATCAAGTAAAAAGAAAAAAAACCCTTGTCATTGTGAGGGAATGATAATCTAATAGCATATATTACATGCTAGCTATCCCCCCTATACTACTGTATAATGCTTACAGCAGCAATTATTATACTCATTCCTCAGATAATGATACTGAGGGTTTGAGTTTTAAACATTACATTGTATTTAATTCACCACCACATAATTCATTTCTTAAAGGGAAAATAAAGGGAAGAAATCCTGACTCCTGATTTCTCACTCACATGTGAAAGAATGTAACTACATTCTAGTTATATTTATTAAATTATTTATCTTTATTATAAATCAGTAAGGCACAGCATATAATCCTCTGAAGCAAAGAGACTGAGCAGTATCCTAGAGACCCCCAGCTGGAGAACATGAGCCGTGCTAGAACCTATCCACTTTGCCACTAGGCTACTCTGCTAAAATCATGTTTCAAGGGAGAGGCTGCAGCAACTTGTTATCTATAGTATGAATTGAAAGAGTTCCCAGTGCAAGAGCTACAAATATACCCTATCCTACAGATTACAAATGGGTGAAGTTCAGAACATTATTTGGTAACTGATTGGTGAGCTCAGGGTCAGGAACTGGTATCACCCTCAGCATTTCCCTCACTAGGGCTTTCTCTGTCCTCAGACTGAGCCACCAAGTAGCCACTAACTGTATCCTCTGGGAAATATGGTGGAGTTACCATAGTCTTGACTTGCTTTATGTGGGGGTAAACATGTCTGGACCAGGAGGAGCAGTGGATATTATTTATTGAGTTCTGAAGGATTGGAGAACTGTTTATACAGTCATCTCCCATGCTAAATTGTACCACTAAGAACATTTCTTGAACTTCTCAATAAATGTTTGCTAAATAAAAATGAAGAAAAAAGATTAAAGGACTTACATGCAAACAATTGGTTGTTCAATAGTCTAGAGATTGATAGAGACATGTCTTACATGTTTATAAATCAGCTAGAACAAACAAGTGTGCAGAGAGTATTATTTTCTTTTATGTAGTAGAAGTCATCTGCTCTAAGACAGATGTCAACAGAAATAGTTCAATGTGGGAAATCAACAGCATTGCATTAAAATGTTAAGATAATTCATTTAAGGAAGGAAAGCATGCCATGATTTATTTGTAAAACTTAGAAGGTCTGAGCTATACAGTGCAGCCTGGGAATCAGTGAGTCATTTTGACTGGTCCTTGAAAATGTTAGCTCAGTGTCCTGCTAAGGTACATGAGCCAACAAATTCCTGAGCTTCATTTGAAAGCAATAGAAAAACAAAAGTGAAAATATCGCCATTCCAAGCTTCACTGGCATGTATACTATGTGCACTTGTATACTCTCCCTGAAAGAGATTTAATGGACTTGATGAAGACCAGAGAAGAGAAACTTAAATGACTAAAGGGATTCTGGTGCTTCTGATAAAAATATCTATAAAAATTATATCCATCATTGCTTCAATCCTTACTATATATAGGCCAGTCAATGTGAGACATGTATTTACAGATTGAATCCTTATAAAACACTATGGGGCAGGTAATATCATTTTATCCCCGTTTACAGACAAGGCTACAAAGGATCAGAGAATTTAAGTTACTTACCCAAGTCAGACATCAAGTAAATGGCTGAAGCAAGATTTGAACCCAGGCAATGAGGTCCTAAAATCCATGCTCTTAATCATGACATTAAACAGGGGAGATCGTGTATTCAGTTTTCAAAAAGGAAGGCAGAGGAAAAAAATTATCGACATTTTTAAAATGATAAACATGCTGATAGACTTAACCTGGATTTGTCCTTCATTTATGAAAAGACTGTGATTTATTATATTTTCAGATAAATAAGAGAAAATGTTACTTTAGACAATGCAAGCAAAAACAAAAAAACTTTCATTTAATATATTATTCAGAACAATACTAGGAATAAAATATTTGCAGGATCAAAATTCTTAGATGATTTCATTGATTTTAGCTTCATAACCAGGAAAACTGGTTTTTACCAACAAACATTAACAATTTTCATGTGTTTTTGTGATGTTAATCTCATGTCAGTTTCATGGCCTCCAGGTCACTTCCTCACATTTGGGGGCAGGGAGAAATGCACCAGGCTCAGAGCCTCTGTTTTTCTCATCTCCTCCCCTGGTGGGTGAATATCAAGGGTGATGGTGTCACAGTTACTTTCCCTTCATTTTAGCAATTTCCTTATATTGGTGCATCTTGAACTTTGCCATTATCCAAATAATCTCCATGTGCAAAAATTATCGTTGACAGTAAAACATTCTTATATTAATCCTCTTCTTTATTCTTATTATTCATCTTCTTTTTAAAATTTAAATGAGATGTACATACAGCCCCAGTCACATATTTTTAAAATTTTTCTGGACTCTCAGTCTTTCCTGGATAATTTCATTTTCTACCTGGTTAGTCAATCATTTCATTAGGATTTGCAACAACACCCTCAATGCCTTGACCACATAGTCACCAGACTCAACATACCCTTGATTCCAATCTTAAATCCAACCAAATTTTTCCTCTGTTTCTGCTTTTAGACAGCTAAAGAATGTGTAACAAATATAGTTTCTTATATTTAGCAAGGAGATATTAAACACATGATAAATAACTCAATAAGTGGATGAGAAAAAATTTCCCCTAATTGGCTGTCATGCATTTATGATTTTTAACCATTAAAATCCTCCGGCAAGCAGTTTACAGTCCTTCACACGATCACGTGGTGGTTAAGAAACGCACTGAAACCGCATTCTCGGGCCACTTAAAATCTCTAAGGCTCAACTTCTGCATTTGAAAATGGGAATAACAGAAGTACCTACCTTATAGATCAAACTTTTCTTTTTGTCTTACTGAGCTTCCTCAGTTTTCTTCACTCAATACCTGCACTTTTGAATTTTTAAAAGCAAATGTTTTCTTAAAATTCAATTTAACAAGTTTTTGATGAGTGTCCACTGTGTTTTAAAAACCATGAGGATACACGATGAATGTGCCATGACTTCTGATTTCAAGGAGAGCTTCGTCAAGGGGCAGAAGAAGAAATGCATCCAATGGGCTAGAAAATAGAGTCGAGTAAGGTGTGTTAAAGACAAGGACAGACATGTTTAGGGTGAACTCAGTAAGAGGAACAAAAATTACCTGAATGGAAGTCAAGAACCTGTTCACAACAGACTCTAAAATTTTCTTATTCATCCCATAACAAGAAAAAGAAAAGTAAAAAAATAAAAGTTTAAAAATAACTTCTATGGTTACCATGTATTTCTGTTACTTTTTCAGTAAATATCTTAATTACATTTTTACATTTATTTTTACTAATCAGTAAGAAAGGATACAAAGAATATCAAGGTCTATCCAAATTGCCATGAGTAGAAAGGGGTGTGCTGAGAGTAGATGATGAAATATGTCTCCCTTATATCATTAGTTATCAGAGCAGCACTAAATTTTTCAGCCTATAATAATTCTTCAAAGGAATATATATTTGCTAAAATATGACTTAAAGAAGTGCTACAGTTTGATAATTTATAGAACAATAGGACTTTGATATATAAAATGTTTTCCATTTGAGATATTCTTTCAGTCAAAGTTAAAAACCTAATGAAATATTTCAAAGGAAATTATTCTCTGAAGAGAGGGTGGAAGAGTTTATGACTTGGAAATTAAATTGGCTGGTGAATAACTAAAAACAAATTGAAAATGTAGAGCACTTAAACTGGCAACATTATCGTTATACTGAATCATTGTCAAATGGAAATAGAAATTAAATTTAAGCAGAGCTTATTAAGAATAGTTAGTCTGAAAGATGGCGGCATAAGTAAATGCAAAATTCGCATCTGCCCACAACCACATCAAAATTATAATTAAACTACAGAACAGCCATTATTCACAACCACCAGAAATCTACCTGCACAGAAGTCCTACAACTACGGATATAAAGAATAAGCCACATCAAAACTGGCAGGAGGAATGAATACACTGAATGGGCTGGATCTATACTCAAGTGTAGTTGATAAAAATCAGGAGGGATATCTCGGCTGCAGAGGTCCTGCCTGAGGAGCAGTAGGCCCCTGCCCCATGACAGCCCCCAACCCATGGTTCCAGTGCCAGGAAGAAAAGTTCCCACAACTTCTGGCTGTAAAAACCAGCAGGGATCTGACTAATTGGGACCAAGTCTGCTGGAGTCCCAGGCTTTGCTTTTAAAGGGTTCACACATGGACTTACTCAGACTCACTCTCTCTGAGCTCCAGTGTTGGGGCACCAGCTTGAAAGGTACCAGGGACACACAGGGAAGAACTGAATTGTGTGGCATCAGGGTACAAGTGGTAGGGAAGCTTTCTCCCCAACTGAAGTGATGGCAGAGGCCATTATCCCTTATCTGAGCCATTTCCTTACAGAGCGTGCTGGTAGGTACCACATCTGAGTCTCTATCAACCTATCTGATAGTGTTGGTCCCACCCTGGTGATTCTCTGAGACCCTACCCCACCCAACTTGCAGGCCCACCCAAGCTGTTTACAAGTAGATTTTCTATACAAATGACCTGTCCTGGCTCATGCTTCAGACTTTCCTGAAATCTCTCAAATAAGCAGCATCTGGCCTTGGCATCCCCCATATCTCTCACTAAGTTTACTCAGGCCTTGCACTAATGGCAGCTGGCCTTTAATGCAGGGTGTGGCCTCTCCTGGGCACTTCCAAGCCCAGAACAACTAGCAGCCATCTGCAGATTGCTTTGTAGCTCTTCCCAGGTGGCTCCAGGTGAAACATGGGTGCCAGCTGAACTTGGCACAGAGGCCTCAGAACCAGTGCACCAAGTGGAACCACCCAACCACCGTGTTGAAGAACCACACAACCACCTTCACAAGCAACATGTTCGAGTGTCAGACTCAATGGGCACGAGAGTGCTACTGAATTAAGTCCTATTTTGAGGGGTGGGCCCCTGCACAGCTTATCCTCCATGGTGGGTACAGCCAATCCTTGCAGCCAATGGGCCTTGGGGTAAGTCTCTCTCACTCACATGCCAACAGCAATCAACACTGAACCACAACAGGAGTGTGTACACAACCCACATGAGTGTAAGAGGTCGTGCACACCTGGAGTACCCAGCTCAGGTGGATGCAGAGGCTATGCCTTTAGCCACTATAGAACACCTACTACATAAGGCCACTCCACCAAGCCTGGGAGATTTGGCAGCTGTACCTAATACATAGAAATAAACACAGGGTAGGTGCCAAAATGAGGAGGCAAAGAAACATGTCCTAAAAGAAAGAACAGAAGAAACCTCCAGAAAAAGAATGAAATCAAATGGAGACAAGCCATCTACTTGATGCTGAGTTTAAAACACTGGTTATAAAGATGTTCAATTAACTTAGAGGAAAAGTAGCTGAACTTAGTGAGAACTTCAACAGCATAAAAAAGGACATCAAAACCACAAAAAAGAACCATTCATAAATGAAGGATACACTAACTGAAATGAAGAATACATTGCAGGGAATCGATAGTGGAGTAGATAAAGCAGAGGATCAAATAAGAGATTTAGAAGATAAGGAAGCAGAAAATACCCAATCAGAACAGCAAAAAGAATCCCCCAAAATGAGGACCGTATAAGAAGCCTCTGGGGCAACTGTAAGTGTACCAACATTTGCATCATGGGGGCACCAGGAAGAAAAGAGAGAGGTTAAGGAATTGAAAGCCCAAGTGAAGAAATAATGACAAAAAGCATCCCTAATTTGGTGAAGGAAATAGTCCAGGAAGCACAACAAGTCCAGGAAGCACAGAGAGTCCCAAACTCCAGGAAGCCCACACCAAGACACATCATCATTAAAATGCCAAAGGTTATTCTCTGGCTTGTGTGGCTCAGTCGATCGAGTGCTGGCCTGTGAACCAAAAGGTCCCTGGTTTGATTCTCAGTCAGGGCACATGCCTGGGCCAGGTCCCTGGTTGAGCATGTGCAAAAGACAACTAATGGGTGTTTTTCTCTTGTACATCAGTGTTCCTCTCCTTCTCTCCCTCCCTTCCCCTCTCTCCAAAAATAAATAAAATCTTCAAAAAATAAAACAAATAAAATGCCAAAGGTTAAAGACAAAAGAGAATCTTAACAGCAGCAAGAGAAAAGGAGTTGGTTACATACAAAGGAGCTTCCATAAGACTGTCAGCTAATTGCTCAACAGAAACTTTGCAGGCCAGAAGGGATTGACAAGATATATCCAAAGTGATGAAAATCAAAGGCCTACAACCAAAACTACTCTACCCATCAAAGCTGTCATTTAGAATTGGAGGACAGATAAAGAGCTTCCCAGACAAGAAAAAGCTAAAGGGGTTTATCAACATCAAGCTAGTATTATATAAAGTGTCAAAGGTTCTTCTTTAAGAAGAAAAAGAAAAAATGTAAATAATAAAATGGTAATAAATGCACATCTATGAGCAATTGAATCTAAAAAACACATGCAAAATAAATAAATAAATAAATAGAATAGAAACTGTCTTATAGATACAGAGAACATTTTGACAGTTGCCAGATGGGAGGGGTGTTGTGGGGATGGGAGAAAAAGGAAGGGATTAAGAAGTACAAATGACAGAATAGTTACAGGTATGTAAAGTACAGTTTAGGGAAAGTAGTCAATAATATTGTGGTGCCTATGTATGGTTTCTGATCAGTGCAAGGTTTATCAGGATGATCACTTAATAAGTTATATAATGTCTAATCACTGGAAATAAACATAAAAAAATTTAAAAGGAGAAAAAAGGGAGTTGTTAGTCTGAGGAGCACTTCATCTTTTCTAAAGTATATATGTGGGGCAAAAGTAGGTTTATCTTAGAAAATAAATATTATATTAATTAATAAAAATACAAAAATAAACTTCTTTCATATACTCACAACTCTAAACCTATTTTCTCTACACTGTATATAAATGTCATGGCTAATAAAATTGAACTTCAGTGCTGCTATTACAGTTAGCAATCTTAAGAATCTGCTATCTGGGAGCTTTTCCAGTACTATGTGGACATGTTCTTGGTACCATCATTAGTATTCATTGAGGATCATCATAGTTATGTATAGTTGAACTTCCATCCAAGAAACTAAAAAACAAAGCAAAACAAGAAACTCCATATCTTGTGTTTGGAGAACAGTTTCAGGTTTTTGGTTTTGTTTTGAGGTTTTTTTTTTTGTGTGTGTGTGTGTGTAATTGTAGGTATTTTGAATTCCTCTCAAATATAATTAATGGTGAAAATTGAGATCTTTCAGCATTGCAACAAAGCTTATCCAACACTTAAAAATTTTAATGTTGCATAATTATGACAGGAGGAAGGTATAATTTATGTGGATTATGTCCATTTGTATAAAGTAAGTACAGGAATTAAAAAATGATAAGTAGTCAAAATGAAGTCAAATTACTATTTCGAATGTCCTATGTATCTTTCTTAGGCAATACTCTATCTCTATATAAAACTATCTCCTATCCCTAATCAAAAACTAATTATCACTGTGGTGGGTTTAACATATGTGCACAAATTCCTTGTTAATATTCCCTCCAGATATGGAGCTTAACTCCTCTCCCCCTGAGTTGGGCAGGACTTAATGACTTGCTTCTAACAAATGGAGTATGAAAAGTGAAAAAGAGTAACTAAAACCATAGAGATGATTGACATACATTGTTTTAAACAGGTTAAGGTTAACCACACCAGTGATATCCTGTTGGTAACAGGTACCATATTATATAAAATAATAAGAACAGCATTTTACTTTTTCCCAAACCCACAACTCCAGTCTGTTGTGAAAAAAAATCAGAAAATTTCAAATAGAAAGACCTTCTACAAAATATATGACCAGTATTTTTCAAACTTTTCAAGGTCCTGAAAGTCAAAAAAAGATCAAATAACTCCCACAAAGTGGAGGAGACTAAGCAGATAACACAGCAAAACTCAATGTCATTTTCTAGCATAAATCAGGACCAGAAATAGAATATTAGTAAAAAAAAAAAAAACAGAACAACTAGAGAATTTCAAGTACAGTCTTTAGTTTAGGTCACTAGTGTAGTTTAGTTTAGTTTAGTATTGCACCAAGGTTCTTAATTTTTTATTGTGCTAGGACAACTTTAGGGAAACTAAGTGGAGGTTATAAGAAATTCTCTGCCCTAAGTTTTCAACTCTTTTATATATCAAATTTTTTAGATAATTTTTTAAAAAATAACTAACTCATGAGAAGTGAATGCCCCACTGATGATTATTGCTGTTTTAAGCTACTAAACTTTAGAATGATTGGTTATGCAACAAAGGATAGTCAGTGAAATTACTTAAGCTGTAACATGTAAGTTCATCAAATGCTATTCTCACCAAGGAGATAATAATACATATTAAGACAACTATTGCACCTTTTAATGTTACTTAGAATGTTTTAGAACTTATACTAGGTGATCAATAATGTAATTTGTTGTAGAATTTGGAGTTTAATGCTTAATGAAACATGTGCTTATGTTCAAGAGAATAGTCAGAAGCCAGTGGAGCTGAAAATCTGCCAAACTGAAGGATAATTAAATTGAATTTTAAACATTTCACCGTGGTTGGTGTGGCTCAGTGGACTGAGTGCCAGCCTGTGAACCAAAGGGTTGCCAGTTCAATTCCCAGTCAGGGCACATGCCTGGGTTGAGGGCCAGATCCCCGGTGGGGGGTGAGTGAGAGGCAACTACACACTGATGTTTCTCTCCCTCTCTTTCTCCTTCCTTTCTCTTCTCTAAAAATAAATAAAATCACTTTTTAATTTTTTTCTATTTTTTCTACTTTCACCTACTTGAAACTACTACTGTCTTTTCAACATTACTATAAGTGAGACATATGCCCATTTTTTAAGAGTAAAACTTGGATAAATCTAAGACTGGGTCTACTGGTGACCCAGTCTCTAAAGAAAACTCTATTTATTTTTTAAAAAATTCTTTTATTGTTGTTCAATCACAGTTGTCTGTATTTTCTCCCCACCCCTGCCTCCACCCCCTCCAAACCCACCTCCTTCCCTTGCTTCCACCTTCCCCCTTGGTTTTGTCCATGTGTCCTTTATAGTAGTTCCTGAAAATCCTTCTCCCCAACAGTCCCCTCCCCATTCCTTTCTGGCTATTGTTAGATTGTTCTTAATTTCAATGTCTCTGGTTATATTTTGTGTGCATTTTTCTTTTTTTGATTATGTTCCAGTTAAAGGTAAGATCATATGATATTTGTCCCTCACTGCCTGGTTTATTTCACTTAGCATCATGCTCTCCAGTTCCATCCATGCTGTGGCAAAGGGTATAAGCTCCTTCTTTCTCTCTGTTGCATAGAATTCCATTGTGTAAATGTACCATACTTTTTTGATCCACTCATTTGCTGATTGGTACTGAGGTTGCTTCCTATGCTTGGCTATTGTAAATTGTGCTGCTATGTACACTGGGGTGCATAGGTTCTTCTGGATTGGTGTTTCAGGGCTCTTAGGGTATAATCCCAGCAGTGGAATTGCTGGGTCAAAAGGCAGTTCCATTTTTACTTTTCTGAGGAAATTCCATACTGTTTTCCATAGTGGCTGCACCAGTCTGCATTCCCACCAACAGTGCACTAGGGTTCCCTTTTCTTTGCATCCTCTCCAACACTTGTGTGTTGATTTGTTTATGATTGCCATTCTGGCCAGTGTGAGGTGGTATCTTATTGTGGTTTTAATTTGTATCCCTCTGATGGCTGGTATGCTGAGCATGTTTTCACGTGTCTCTGGGCCCTCTGTATGTCCTCCTTGGAGAAGTGTCTGTTCAAGTCTTTTGCCCATTTTTTAATTGGGTTGTTTGTCTTCCTGGAGTGGAGTCATGTGAGTTCTTTATATATTTTGGAGATCAAACCCTTGTCCAAGGTATCATTGGCAAATATGTTTTCCCATATAGTAGGTTCTCTTTTCATATTAATGCTCTTTTCTTTAGCTATTCAAAAGCTTTTTAATTTGATGAGGTAGAAAACTCAATTTAGATATCACCTTATGCCTATCAGAATGGCTATCATCAATAAATCAACAAACAGCAAGTATTGGCAAGGATGTGAAGAAAAGAGAACCCTCATGAACTGGTGGTAGAAACACAGATCAGTGCAACCACTATGGAAAACAGTAGGGAAGTTCTTTAAAAAATTTAAAGATATAGAACCACTTTAAGATGCATCAATTCCACTTCTGCCTATATGTCTGAAGAAACCAAAAATATTAATTAGAAAATTAATATTGCAGCACGATCTGCAATAGCCAAGTGTCCATCTATAGATAAGTAGATAAAGAAGTTGTGGTACATATGTACAATGAAATATTACTTGGCCATAAAAAATGGAATCTTGCCATTTGAGACAGTATGGCTGGAACTAGAGGGTTTTGTGCTAAATGAAATAAAGAAGACAGAGAAAGACAAATACCATGTGATATTACTTATGTGTGGATTCTAAAGAACAAAGTAAATGAATAAACAAAACAAAAACAGATTCATAGATGCAGAGAGCAAACTGAGGGTTGAAAGATGGGAGGAGGTTTGGGGGATTGTGCGTAAAGGTAAAGGGATGAAGAAGTACAAGTAAATAATACAAATAGTAGTACATGGGGATATAAAGTAGGGCATAGGGAATATAGTCAATAATATTGTAATAACTACATATGGACCCAGGTGGGTACTTGAATTATTTGGGGGATCACTTTCTAAAATATATAATTGCCTAAGCACCATGCTGTATGTCTGACAGTAATATAAAATCATATTGAATGTCAATTGTAATTGAAAAATAAAAATAAATAATAGAGGGAAAAATATAGTTTTATACATCATAAGTTAGTGGCACCTTTTTTTATGACTTTCACACTTATCAGCTGTTTTTTTTTTAATGAACTGTATCAGGAATTTATCCTTGATTTGTTCCTTTCATTGAGTTACTAGCTTGAAGTTTAAAACCAAAATTGCAAAATTTCTAACATTTGTTATGTTGAAACTTATTATTCCTATTCTGAATATCTGAATTTTAAAGTTGGTAGTACATTCCAGACTCTTGGATTTATTTCTGCAAAAATGGCCTTTACAACAATCTTGTCCTATCATTTCTGCTGCACTATTGTAACCTTTATGTCTTCATTCAAAAAATGGAACCTGTATTAGATCCACTTGCAGACTCATCCAGGGTGTTGATTTATTGCAGGAAGATTATTATTGAGGAAACAAGTGTAACCCTTTATAATTCGTATCTATGTCCTGGACTCTAATTTAGTATATTTACATCTCCTAAATAATTATGAACACCTCTAACACATTTAAGTTTAAATCAAAATGCTGTCAGGTATGAAGAATTTTTTTTAAATGTAACCAATGTCAAAGAGTAAGAGATCAGATAATTGTTTCTATAAATAATGTTGCATTCTTTATTAATGACACCCATGTGTGTGTTCTGGGGCAGTCTTTTGGTTTTATGCTTATTTTTTTTCTGTTTGAGAAAAAAATGTGTAAAATTAATAAGCCTAATTTTAAATAAATGAATCCCTGATTTTAGCAATACCTATTCTAAAATTTTGAGCTATGTTTTTAGTAAACTCCAAATATTTTAAAAATATTTATTGATTCTATCATTAATGGGTACAATGAGCTAGGTATTGCAGAAAAGTGGCCATGTATTTGCAGAATTTATTGTCTGTTTTCTACTAATTTGTATATTTTATGGGCATTTAACATTTACTTCTTGTCTACTAATATTCTGCTTTCTCTGTTGGATATACAGTTGACCCTTGAACAACATGGGTTTCAACTGCACAAGTCCAATTATATGTGAATTTTTTCAATAAATATATATAGTACTGTGAAAATGTTTACTTTTTCTTATGTCTTTCTTAATAAAATTTCTTTCTTTAGCTTACTCTATTGTAAAAATACAGTATATAATACATATCCATGCAAAATATATATTAATCAACTGTGTACATTATCAGGAAGTCTTCAGATCAACAATAGGCTAGTAGTAGTTAAGTCATGGAGGAGTCAAAAGTCGCACATGGATTATTGACTTCACAGGGGTTGGCACCCCTAAATTTCATGTTGTTTAAGGGTCAACTGTGTCAGTTATAGTTTTCACATCTTCTTTATCATTCATGGTCCTGGCAGAAAATAAGATGAACTCAGATGGTTTAAATGAAGACTCTTATAAAGGAAGAGTTTCCTTACAGAGTGGTTGGCAGGTCTAAGGATATAAATAAAGCATTTTGAAGGACACAGAGAATAACAAAGTAGAGAAAAAGTTATTTCCATTAAAAAACTAAAGAAAACAGGGATGATTCCAGAAAAAGCTAGAGCCCTAAAAGAGATACCATTCCCTGGGAGTCTTAGTCTTTACAAGTTATAATTGTTCCTGATAATTTTGTCAAAGCAGTAAAGACATGAGGAGGATATACTTCAGTATCTTTCTCTCCCTTCGTGCCTTCTAATCTCCTGTTCTGCTGCACATGCTTCCTATAGGCAAAATCTAGTCAGAAGCCCGCTAGTTTGACAATATGTCCTAGATATTAGCCACCCAGGCCTCCGGAGCAATACAGAGAAGGAAAGGGAATAATCGTGAAAAAAAACAGTATAGCTTTATAAGAAGATGCTTTATTGTGGCAGACATTCTGATCTTTTTAAGTCATACTTTCAATGTATTTAAATATAAGGAAGTATTCATAGTAGTTTCAGATTTTATTCAAATATTAATATATACTGAATTATGATATTCCTTTTTATGACATTTGCTTCTTCTCAAAAGATAATATAGCTGACAAATAAGCAATAAAACTGTCTGACAAGTAATCTTAAAGTTAATTTATTGGTTGATCATTTGAAACAACACACCCAGTCATTTGTGGCTTCTCTGGGACCTTGGACACATCCCACCACCACTGCTCTGCAGTTTTCCACAGTGTATTATGCTTTTTCTATTTTTCTAGCTAAAGTTTCCCAAGTTGTTTTTAAATGATTTGAGCTGTTATCTTACTGTGTATATAAATATGTTGTGACATTATAGCTAAAGACTTAATTAAAATGATTAGGCTGTTTGGTGTAGACATTCTCCTTCATAGGACTGGCCTTATGAACAGCTGACATGGTGATACTCTTAAGACTAATTCTCTGCCTTTTACATGGGCTACCTTTGGGCCTTATGTTTTATGCTACAGAACAAAATTCTGGAAAGAGTGAGTGTGTCACTCCTGATGTGTCAACAAACTTTGCACTTTCAGCATGAAAATATAATAATTTAGAGTAGCTTTTAGAATTATAGTAATGCCTGTACACATATGTAAGTGACCTTCAACTGCTATTACACAATCTTGAGATTTATTGAGGTCATTATAGATAATGAAATTACAGATGACCTCACTAATCACAATTCTCCAAGTATGTCAACTACATTATTTTCTTTAAAACAAAACCCACAGTACTGAGGTTTTTGTACTTAGCACATCTTGTTCAGATGTCTGAAGCACCCAATAACACCTCAGACTGCTACATAAAAGGCTGCAACTAATTTGGCAGAGAATTATAGATTAATCACAAAACTATAGCAATTTTTAAAAATGTATCACTTTTTGGAATACTTCTACAATTTAGGAAATATGACGAATAGTAAAATAGGCCAGTCTTACTCACTAATAAATAAGTTTTACACATGCATAAATGCATTTCATACTCAGCTGGAGATAATAAATGCAATGTTATATTTTTATTAAATGTCACTTAAGTGAAAGTAACATTTATAAAAACATGTATAAGATATAAAGAAAAATAATACAGTAAACATTATATAACTACATACAGCTTTAAAATAAAATGGTAACAGTATCTTGAATGTGAGTGTATCATTCCCTTGATTTTATTTTTGTTTATAGTCATGTAAGTCTTGAATTATCCTTTTATTTTTCTTCTAAATTTTAACTTTACCAAATTAGACATTATGGCTTAATTTAGCAAATTTTTGTATAAATTTATTCACATATTTGCCACTTTCCTATTTATTATTCTTGAATTTCAGGTTTCCATCTGGGGTCATTTTCCTTTAGCCTAGAATATGTATTTTGGAATTCCCTTTAGGGAAGAGCCAGTGGTAATACACATTATTCATTTCTTGATGTATATGAAAAAATAAGTTCTATTTTGTTCTCAGAAGACATTTTTACTGAATATACAATTATAAGTTGATAGTGTTTTCTTACAGCCCCTTAAATATATTACTCAACTAACCTCTGGCTTCTACTGTCAGTTCTGAGAAATCAGCTGTCTCACTACAGTCAATCCACTAGTGACAAACTATATCTTCTTTTAACTTTAAAAGTCACATCTTGATCTGTAGTTCCATGCTAATATGTATAGTTGTTAATATTTTAAATTTTTACCATGGTTGGAATTTTGGCACCTTCCTGTGAGTACTGTGATAGTTAACAGGCATGGGCTCTGTCTTATGAAACTTATGAGGAAATGAGGGAAAATGAAATAAACACCAGAAACAAATGTGACCTCAAGTACATTTTGGACATATTGAATATAAGGTCTTTAAGATATTTAAGTAGAGAAATAAAGTAGGCAATTTAATATATGTCAGAAACTGAGAAGAGTTTTGACAGAACATATTTTGTATTTTGCCATGCATAATGCACACTCATGTTTTTGACCCAAACTTTCAGGGAAAAAAATCTTTTATTTCAATTTTTAATTAAATATTTTTATTTATATTTATAAATAAAACAAATTATCATATTCCAGGGTGTTATTTTGCATATAGATATTGTTATTGCTTTCTAGAGTGACACTTTTAACACATAAGCATGAATAAAAGAATTTAAAACATTTATATAGATAGGGAATTAGTACTACCCACGTATAATGTGCATCCTTACTTTTTCCTCAAATATTTGGACCAAAAGGTGTGCATTATACATGGCAAAATATGTAAGTTTGAACATCATATAAGTAAAGGAGGAAAATAATAATACATCAGGTGAAAATTTTAAGACTAGGATGTAAAATGAGAAGAGATGAAGTATAAGGATACAGTCTTGAGAAACGACAGTATTTAATAGCCAAAGGAGCGGGAAATGAAGACAGAGAAAGCCACAAAGTGTTATAGGGGCAATCAGGAATAGTCTGTGTCAGGAGGTTGCATTAAAATCTTTGAAAAGAGAGTGTTTAAAAAGGAGGGGAGGTTAAGTATTTGATATACTGCTTGGAGGGATCTTAGTTAAGATAGTACTGAAAAATAATGACTTAACTTACTGAACATAGAAATAGATGGTCCTGAAATCAGACTTCAGTGGTTTCAGGTCTAATGGAGAGGGAGAAAATAGAGGCCAGACATTATATATAAGTCATTGTAGGCTCGAGCATGAGGTAGTGAAAAAGAACCCCAAGATTGCATGGGCACTGTATTGCAAAGGTTGATTTTATGCTCAAACTATTACCTGTTGTCAGCAGATACCAGCTCTGGTGATGTCTTGCATCACTCAGGATCAGGATCACAGACAGCCATTATTGACGTCGTTAGTCTTATAGTGGAAGAAAAAATGGAAGTGGCAGGACGATGCAATTACTCTAAGAGCTTCTTCTTGGAAGTGGCTCATATCATTTTCACATATATTTTATTCACTAAAGAAGTCACATGGCCAAACCTAATGTGAGCAATGGGAAACATAAGGCAGCAATGGTGAGGGAATATTTTAATCAAATATATAATCTATCATATGTACAAAGGGTTTTTATTATTTTATTGTGAATGAGGAAAATAGGGAATGAGAGAGGCCATATTAATTGAGAAAATCTTTTAAGGGAGATAATTGATGATGTTTAATTATGATGGGAGAAAATCTAACTGTAAGATAATTATTGAATATATTTGGGAAAGAGGAAGTGGTCGATATTTTGAAGTTTCTAAGCAATAGGATCCATGTTATAGGGTGGCCCTGGCTGTAAATAGGAAGAACTTCTCCCTCATTAATGAAATAAAATTTTTCAAAAGGGTAAGAGCTCATCTACATAGATGTGTAGGTTTGTAAGAGGGTACTAGACAGAATGCCAATATGTATTGATAGCTTCTCTGTGAAGCAGAATACAAGAAATCTACTAAGACAATGGAGACAATTAAGAAATATATCAAAGATCAAATAAAGTGGAGAAGCTTTTAAGCATTTATAGTAAAGAAGAGTAGAGAGAGCTGAATAAAAAATATAGTCCATTTGCTAAACAGTCCTGAGGGCCTTTTGCTGATTACAAATTTACAGTGTCATCTGCCCTTTTGTGATTTCCCCAGCTGTATTTGCTCCCATGTAGTCAAACTAAAGTCATTGCATTATATTCATCCACAATTGGGTTTTGCCAGGTGGAAGTGAAGAAATAAGAGGTACAAAAGGTACCAATTTCTTGGCAATAGTGTAACTGAAATATGAACCATGGAATCTAAGCTGAATAAAATAGTGAAGTGAAGATAAAAAAGATCTCATTTACTGGATGACAACATGTCAAATTGGAGATTTCGATGAGGGAGAAGAAGTCATTGAACACTTAAGCTCAAAGGAGAGAAAGTCTAGTGGTTTTAGAATTAGTGATTTGGTATTTGAAGAATCTAATTTGGTGACAAGTTTTGTATTGTTATTGTGGAAGTGGAAGTGGTTGGATTAAGTGGCTTGGAGAAGGTAGCTGAGAAGTTGGATGGGTTATCCACTCGTGTGCTGAAGGCATCCATTGTCATAGAAGGGGAGAGATTCTGCTGGTGCCAAAGCTATTCATCATTAGCTTTGATGAATAAGCAGTGATCTGGTTATCTGTGAAAGACACTGTCAAGAGAATGAGAAGAAAAGCCACAGACTGGCAGAAAATATTTGCCAAAGAAATACCGAAAAAGGAATATTATCCAAAATATATAAAGAACACTTAAAACTTGACAGTAAAAATAGGAACAACCTGATTAAAAATGAGCAAAAGACTTGAAGAGATACTTGATGAAAGGGGATATACAGGTGGCAAATAGTCATATGAAAGGATGCTCCATATCATATATTATTGAGGAAATGCAAATCAAAATGAGATAAGGCTAACAGCTAAGAGAATGGCCAAAATTCACAAAACTGACAACAGCAAATGCTGGTAAGAATGTGCAACCATGGGAATAGTCATACATTGCTCGTGGAAATACAAAATGGTACAGCCACTTTAGAAGACAGCTGGGCAGTTTTTTATACAACTAAACATATTTGTACTATATGATCCAGCAATTGTGTGCCATGGTTCTGAATAAAGTGAGTAAAAAACTTAAGTCTACACACACAAAAAAACACCCTGCACAAAGATGTTTATAGCAGCTTTGTTCAAAATTACAAAAACTTGGAAACATCCAAGATACCCTTCAGTAGGTGAATGAATAAGCTGTAGTACATCCAACAATAAAATAATATTTAGCACTGAAAATAAGTGAGCTAGTAAGCCATGAAAAGACATAGAGGAAACTTAAATGTGTATTACTAAAGAAGACAATAATCCCAATTGTATTACATTCTGGAGAGTATGGAGACAGTAAAAAGGTCAGTGTTTGCCAGGGATTACTGGGGAGGGAGGGAGAAAGGGACAAATAAATGGAGTGCAGAGGATATTTAGGGGAGTGAAAGTATTCTGTATAATATTGTAATGATGCATGTATGCCATTATACATTCATCAAAACCTATACAATTATACAATGCAAAGAGTGAATCCTAATGTAAACTATGCACTTCAGTTAATAGTAATGTGTCAATAGTGGTTCATCAGTTGTGGCAAGTGGACCACACCAATGCAAGATGTTAATAATAGGGGAAATGGGCCATACCAATGCAAGATGTTAATAATAGGGGAAATGTAGGACATGAAGAGTGTATATAGGGGCTTTCTATGGTTAGTGCTCAATTTATCTGTAAACTTAAAACTCTTCTAAACACAAAATCTATTAATTTTTTAAAAATCTATATTCATCCAATTTCTTAACCCAGGTCTAGGGAGCAGTCAGATAGATGTTATCTGCACTGTTTAAGTGTCTGGCGCTTGGTTCAATGACCAAATCCTACAAAGATAGATGTAAGGTAAACCCACAGACACATTTATTGTTATATTAATCTATAACTTTTTATTAATGTTTGGCAAAGTAAGCGTGAATGTGTCTATATGTTTGATTACGGCTTGTGCATGTTTTTCCTGAGCATTTTTTTCATTTTATTTATTTATTTTTAGAGAGAGGGGAAGGGAAGGAGAAAGTGGGAGAGAAACATCAGTGTGTGGTTGCCTCTCATGTGTCCCCTACTGGGGACCCCGCCTGCAACCCCGGCATATGCCCTGACTGGGAATCGAACCAGCGACCTTTTGCTTTACAGGACCGTCCTCAATCCACTGAGCTATACCAGCCAGGGCTTCTTAAGCATTTGAAATACTATTTTAAATGTTTGCCTGTGATCATGGAGAAAAGATAAGAAACAAAATTAGATAGTAATTTAAAAATCAGTTGGTAAGAGGCAGTGAATTTAAAGGATGCAACTAGTTTGTGTGTTCTAAAATTGCTTCACATTTATTGCTTTTGGTCTTTACTTCTCTGGTGAAAACATTAACGTGTTCCAGTGAATTCCCCGTGTCCATCTTCCTTCCAAAACCCGTTCCTGTTCTCAATTTTGGCAAGGAGAAAGCATTTTCATTTAAGATAAGCTGCACTGCCAATGTTGTGATTTTTGTTTGTTTGTTTTTATTAATTAAATTTCTTGGGGTGGCATTGGTACAGCCACTATGGAAAACAGTATGGAGGCTCCTCAAACAATTAAGAATACAGTTACCATATGACCTAGCAACTCCTCTCCTGGGTATTTACCCAGAAACCGAAAGCATTTATTGACAAAGGTACATGCACCCCTATGTTCATTGTGGCATTACTAATGATGTGATATTTTACCTTTGTTATAGAAACCGTCTTAATGCTTATTTTAAAAACATACCAAACCATGGCTTGAGTGTTTAATATCTGCCAATATCCTCGGCACAGAGAGGATGCTGCAAATTAATGCTGATTCTCCTCATTTTTGTACAGTAAATTAGCCATTCTGTTTTAATGAAAAGGAAAAAAGTATGTTCCATTTACTTGCCACATAGAACCAGAAATCCTCACTGAAACATCAGAATGGTTGCTGTGCTTCCACAATTATTTACTTTTAAGGTTAATTTAGTAGATCAATTCAATAAAAGCACAGCAGTGAGGCTAGCTGAAACCTGAATTATGCGCATGTACTCCTCAAATAAGGGGACTGTTCTTTGTCTCTTTGGTATCTGTTAATATGGTTCACTTTTTCTCCTGAAATTTTTGGTAATTGTCTCAGTCTGTCTTTGAGTATTAATATAGATCACTGGTAGCAACATAAATGCTACATAGAGCAACACCTTGTCATCCATTGCATTTATTTTAAGATATTTCATTGTGATACCTCTCAATTGACATACATCTAGATAACTTCACTGTGATTTCATATTGAAGTATTTTTTTAATAATCAAGGGTGCTCTGAATGTATACAATAAAAAAATGCATATTGCAGAATTTTGAAGTATTTTAGAAGAGTTTATTACATTTTTCTCTATTAGGTATATAGGATATTAATAGTACAAAAGTATCTTGTATCTTTTAAAAAGGGAGGCTGGGTGCAAAATATAATGAAATAAAGAATAAAAAGAATACATTTGATATTACTGTAAAGTAAATTTCTCCATCCCTGATAAATTTGCCTGAACTTTTCATTTATCTTTTTCCTTAACTATTTATAGTTCCAAAGGGTCATTTTTATTTAATTATGTATTTTCTTATCAGAGGAAAAATAACTGTATCAAGAATTGCATTGTAATCCTAGTAATTAAGGTAAAACGTCTGGTGTTTGTTTGTGTGTTTTATTCTGCTAGGGTTCTTTCCCTAAATGAGTCAGATAATCAATCATGTTCCCCAGAGTGGAAAATTGGCCTGGTTAGACCAAGGTCAAAATGCAATTCACTTTTAAGGTTAATTAACTCCAGTCTCCTGGCTAGATTAATAACTAATCTAGCCATCTCATGGTCAACATTTATGAGATTGTGGTTTCCAATTATATTAGAGAGGGTGGACTAACTTAATAATTGGCTTTTATGTCTAAGGGATAGAAAGGTATATAGGGCTTTTCTATACTCATTGTAAGCTGTAAATCAACACTAAGATTATCATGAGTTGCCTTGGCTTTAGAAATGTATGTGTGCACTCTACCTCCATCCCACCTCTAAATCAGTGGGCTCCTTGTTGGCAGGGACCTTGTTTGATATAGCATATGTCCTCTGTGCATATAGCAAAACATTCTTATTAAATTAAGAGGAAAAATGGGCCAGCGTGTGAATGAAATCATAGTCATACATAGAGCTTTATACTGAATGCTTTCCTAAATAAAAAAAAGTAAAATAAAAGGACAACCCTTCCTCTCCTCAACCTCCAATTGTATGCTCTGATTTATTGGCAATCCAGTGCTCCCATTCCTACTTCCATCTGCCTCCTCATCACTTCATCAGTTTCTCTCACCTTTTGAGTCTCTGATATTTCTCTTCCTGTTGGTTCTTTAAGTGTTCCTGTCTTCAAACAAAAATCAAATCTTTCTTTGATTTCTTATCCATCTTCATACTTGATGTCTCCTCCTTCTCAATTTCTGTGGCAACTACCCATCAATCAAGGGCTCTCTGACCTCCATGGAAACTTCTCTGACCAAGGTCCCACAGCCTCTTCAGTGACAAATCAAGAGATTTTCTGAATCAATGATGTCCTCTACCATGTTCTCTTTCTTTACTTTTGATTTTCAGGACACTGATACTACTCAATGCTCTTATTTTCTTCCTGGGAATCTAGCTAATTTCCTATCTTCTTGTCACAGTTTTTACTACCTAAACCTTGGGGTACCAAGGCTTGTTTTGCTTTCGTCTTGTTACTCTCAGAAAACATGTCCTGGAAGGGGGACTACCCCCATAGTTTTCTCTAGCTGTCAGACACGGTCAATGACTATATGTATACACTTCCCACTGAAAAATCTCTCCTGATCCTCAATGGAAGCCATTTCTATTGGAATTTCCCATCGACATTTCCAGTATAAAATGTCCTAAATGTATCTCATCATTTCTCCATGATTAAACCTGCTATTCTTCCCAGGTTTTACATCTCTATGAGTGGTACCATCATCTCCTCAGAGGCCAAAATTAAAGTTGGGAATAACCTCCCTCTCATTAACCCTCAAACTCATAGTGGATTTTACTCTCTCAATGTCTCCAGAAGCATCTATTTCTCACTGTTCTTCCCACTGACTCTGTGTTAGTTCAGGGGCATGCCTGGCCTCATTTCTTTCATCAATTACTGCAATAGTGTTCCAGCAGGTTCCCTCCAATAACTGTCCACACCAGGCTGAACTCAAAGCTGATTGTATCACACAGCTCTGCTCGAAGCCCTTCAAGTTCTCTGTTGCCCTCAGTGTGAACATGTAATCCTTCAGGATCAATGTTTATATTTTGGCTTCTCTTCACACTAGAATCTGCTTCAATGCAGAACAGAGATTGTGTCTCATTAATTTTTATATCCTCAAAAATGTAATTTACTAGTTTTTTAATTAGTGCATAAAATATATTTGCTCAGTACATAGGCAAACAAATGAAAATATAAATAAATGTTTTCCTTATGTTTTAATATACATGGGAGAGAAAGTGCCTTATGTGATAACATAAATATAATTTGTCATGTGATTATCCATTGATTTCTTGTAACTTGGTTTCCCTCACTTATGATAAATATGCTGTATTAATTTTAATAATGCTGAGTTACTGGGGAAAATTTTTCTGACAAACTTTTTGAAGGGTCAGAAATCAATTAAGTTATATTAAGTATTATTTTAGTGATGGGGTATTTTATACTCATTAAAAATAATAATCCATAAAAATTAATAATTCATATGTTATAAGACTCCCTATTAACCAAAATATTTGTATTGTTGATGATATTATTAAAAGCATATGACATACCCATTAGGCTATTTAATTTTTATAAAGGTCCTATGAGGCAATATAATTACTATCTTACTTAAAGAATTAAACCATCTTATTCCCTTTTCTTACATTCCAGATTAATAGCAGAATAGGTCAGTTTGGGAGTTATTGACACAGATGCTGCATTTTAAGGACTAAGTGGCTCTGCCAATGTCCTGTGTTCTATCAGTCTCACCTCAAAGTCATCCTGTTTGATGGCATTTGGAATTTAGTGTCTCTTGTCCTTCCTGTCAGTACCATTCCTTAGGCATAAGCTGCCTGCTGTCCTGTCACAGAGTTAAGTGATGTCAAATTGGATCTGTGTAGATTCTGGTACCACAGGGAAAATGTATTCCAGTGGGAATATCTATTGTACTTTTTAAAGAAGAAACAGTATATACAACGCGTGGTAAATTAGTACATTTTCAAAAATTCATGCAAAACACATATATTTATATTTTTAAAGAGACTTTCATAGAATTGCTGAAAACATTAAAACATGCTTGAATTCTCTCTTTCTTTACTCGATGAATGAGCTATGAAAGAATGATCAAGCCCTGGCTTATGTAACTCAGTGGACTGAGTGCGGGCCTGCAGGCCTGTGAACAAAACAACCAGGGTTTGATTCCCAGTCAGAGCACATGCCTAGGTTGTGGGCCAGTTCCCAGTAGGGGACGTATAAGAAGCAACCATACATTAATATTTCTCTCCCTCTCTCCTTTCCTTCCCTTCTAAAGATAAATAAATAAAATCTTACAAAAAATGATCAAAAGAGAAAGGGTAGGAAATGAAGCTAGAATATAATTCAGAAAAGCCTTATTAGTAAAATCACTTACGTGAGCATCACAAAAGCAGCTTCCCATCACCAACCTTCCATTTGCATAGCAATGCATTGTATTGTCCTTGTCTTGAGAAATTTAAGGAAGATCTTGACCATTGTTCTTGGTGCCAGCCATATTCAGTGATTCCTGATATTTCTGGGTAAAATGAAGGGTATAGTTATTTATCACCAAGCCTTTCAAGTAGCATCTGTGCTAACATCTACCGATTCTGTTAGGGACTGTCTAGGATATTCCACTGACAAAACACTAAAAAGGCCACATGTCTTGCTGGGTGCTAATGAGACATCAACTGGTGTCACTGTCTGCCATTCGCAACGAATAGGTTTAATGTTTCCCAGATTTAAACTAAAGACCCACTTGGAAGGACAATTAAGCAATCTCCTCTTATAACTCTAATATTTAATAATGAAAAGAGTTAATGCAAAACCTGGCTTGATCCTCTAACACTATAATGTTGGTCCATCTTTTGTCTTCTGCACTTAAGAATTATGAAGAACAGACAGCACGGATGGAACTGGAAAGCATTATGCTAAGTGAAATAAGCCAGGCAGTGAAAGACAAATACCGTATGATCTCACCTTTAACAAGAACCTAATCAACAAAACAAACAAACAAGCAAAATATAACCAGAGACACTGAAATAGAGAACAGGCTGGCAGTGTCCAGAGGGGAGAGGGGAGGGAATTTCAGGGGAAAA
>PVKM010002433.1:0-41297 GCA_004027735.1 Carollia perspicillata | reverse complement strand
GTGAGGTGTGTTGTGATTTTAGTTCACCAAACAAAGTGGCTGCATGGTATACGGTGTGGTCCCACCTCCCTCTCATCATTAGTGCTCCAATGGGGAGAAATAGTGTCTCCCTTTAATTTCACAAGTGTGTTGTTTTAAATGGATTAAGATACATTATCCTTTTTTAATTTTATTTTTCTAACTTCTGGTCAGTTTTGTGCTTCTTGAAAACTAATGATGTGAACTCTGGCATCAAGGTCAAGAGACTGGAGTCTTAGTCCTAGCTCTGCCAGTGACGCCCTGCACTGAGGCCAGTCTCCGAGTGTGTAAAGGACAGAGCTGAGCTGGATCGGCATTCTCTTTGCACAGAAAGGCCACTGTAGAGCTTTTAATAGCTCCTTAGGCCTCTCCCAGACCTAGTGAATTAGAATCTCCCAGGACTGGAATCAGGAATCCAGAATTTTCTGAATTTCCTCAGGTGATCTTATGAAACTGTTGTACATCTCGGAGCCACTGATGTAGGTAAACTTCATGTTCACTCCAGATCTTCAGTGCCATGTCTGGTCTCTTAGAGTCTGGTATCTCCCTTTGTCTGCAAAGTTTTCCATTTGCCAGGCCCATTTTCCTGAGTAGTGTCATGTGCATAGTGAATATGGAACCTGCCAAGTAGTAAATACCATGTTTAAAAGTCCCTTATACTTCAATTATTTTTTCCTGTTCCTAGTCCAGCACATATGAGGCATTCATGATGACTCTCGAGCCCAATGTTTCCATCACTAGTGTCCCACCTCAGCCAAAAGATACCCAGGTCACTTCATGAGCTGACTTCTGCCACATCTGCACCCCCGTCTTCCCTCACCCTCTGCTTTGAACTCGATACTTCGAATTATGATCACAGACTCACTCCTCCACTCATTTACTCATTCTTTCATCTATGAATACTCACTCAACACCTTTCAAATAATATATCTTTGATATATTATTCAATGGTGAACCTGAGATGGTGCCAGCCTTCAGGGAGATAACAGGCCCAGGAAGACACAGACAGATAATGGATTGGCTTTTAACATGTATGATGAGTGACAGAGGACCATTAGAACACATACATGGAGCAACTCAGCCTACATGGTTAGGAACAGTTTTTGAAAAAGTGAATTTTAACCTTACACAGAACTCAAGAGAATTTAAGCAGGAGTACATGTTCAAGTCCAATGAAAGTTCACCTGGGAAGACACAGAGAAAGAAGTTTTGATGGAGTACAGCTGAAGTCAGATTGCAATGAATTAAGGAGTGGGTAGGTGGCCAGGAAGTATAGAAATTGAATATCTTGTGTCGTTTCTTTTTCTAGAAATCTTCCTTCTCTGCTCTCTGCCCCACAGAACTGGTAAGTCCTCTCATAGCCCGCAGTGTGTCAGCCTCAGAAATGCACTGACTAATCATAGCGGCTGACTGCTGTGTGCCTACCTTCCCGTAATACTAAACTGTGAGCTCTGTGAAGGCAAAGACTGTCTTACTCTTTGCATCTTCAGCCTCTAACACAGCACAGTACAAGTAGTAAGCACGCAAAATTGCCTTTGGAACTGAGCTGAACTCACATGCGCCTCTCCATCTTGGCCTTCTCCTGTAGCACTGCCCTTGTGCAATCTACCATCTCACATTCGGTATTGCAGCATCTTCTTGCTAGGCTATCTTGACCCTGAACCTGCCCTCTACACTCCATTATTCACTTTGTACCCAAAATAAGTTCTGAAAAAACACCACGGTGAATGTATCATTTCTTATGTCAACACTTCAGAGGTCAGAGGACAGAAATTTGCCATTTGGCCTTTCTCCCTTCGGGATTTCATTTCTACATCTAGGCTGCTGCATATATTCTATATTGTTATGTCTTCCACAGCAAGTTAAAGAATACCTTTTCTTAAACTTCCCTAAACAGTGAGAAAATGGTTATTTCACAAGGTAAAGTGCAAAGGAGGAAAGGACTCCAGGCATGGCACATCAGGCCAGTTTCTCTTTGTCATGATCTTGACTCCGCCCTCTCAAGGTAACACTTCATTTTTAATCTTGTAGCAAAATGGCTACAGCAATAGCTCCAGCAGTCAAATTTTAACTTGATAAGTTCAGAAAAAAGAAAGACTTCAGTTTATCTCGTGACTTTCTTAATAACAAGATAATTTTCCCCCCAGGAATCCCTAGCAACTTACTCCCACACTCCTTGTCCGAGAATGTGAAAAGTGCAAGAGTTGCTGGGACTGGCGTAGCTTAAGCAGGATGTACGCACTGGTATGGGACTGCGGTCGTGGCCTCCTGAGCCACAACAGCAAGGTGCAAACATCTGGATGGGACTAGGGCTCTGGTGGCTACCAGGTGGGGATGCTTTTGACTACCCCGCAATGGTGAGAATTGATTTCAGTACTTTCCTGATCCTCCCCCACACCACTCCTCCCAGGAATAAACCCTCTCAGTATCCCAGATATCCCAGTTCTGTCTGGAAGATTCCTCTCTGCTTCCTGCCCTCTCCCACTTGACTAACTCCAGGCTCCTTTTGTCTCAGGTGTCTACTTAGGAGTCACTACCTAACTGGCATTCCTGGGTCCTCAAAGTGATACCATAAAAATCTTAATTTAGGAACTGCCTTTTGACCCAGCAATTCCACTGCTAGGATTATATCCCAAGAACCCTGAAACGCCATTCCAAAAGAACCTATGCACCCCAATGTTCATAGCAGCACAATTTACAATAGCCAAGTGTTGGAAGCAACCTAGGTGCCCATCAGTAAATGAATGGATCAAAAAATTATGGTACATATACACAGTGGAATTCTATGTGGCAGAAAGAAAGAAGGAGCTCCTACCCTATGCAACAGCATGGATGGAACTGGAAAGCATTATGCTAAGTGAAATAAACCAGGCAATAAAAGGCAAATACCATATGATCTCACCTTTAACAGAAACCTAAGCAACAAAACAAACAAGCAAGCAAAATATAACCGAAGACATTGAAATAGAAAATGGGATTACAGTAACCAGAGGGGAGAGGGGAAGGAATTTCAGGGGAAAAAGGGAAGGGATTATAGGAACAAGTATAAAGGACACATGGACAAAAGCTAAGTGGGAGGGGGAATGGGAAGGAGGTGAGGAGCACTGGGGGGTGGACTGGGATGGGAGTAAAAGACAGAAAACTGTATTTGAATAACAAAAATATATTTTTAAAAAAACTTAATTTATCCTATCCTAGCCCATCTCTAAATACTTGGAATTGCCTTTTCTCCTGTCTTTTCTGCTACATTATATCTTCCAAGAGGACAGGGGCTACATTTTTCTTATATATCATTGTATTCATTCCACCTAACATAGACCCAGGCACCAATTTGTACCCAATAAAATTTTGATAATGAACTGACCTTTGTAAGTTATAAAATTAAGTTTAAAACAAATACATGTTAACAGTGTTGTATTCTGCTTTATAATGTATCTTTCTTCCAAAGAAGAATTTAAGTTTGATATGATGTAACTATCATATGTATATTTAAATATAAGGCATGCAATGTTTCTCAGCGTTGCTAAATTAAATCAGAGGAGTAGACACCTAATATTTGATGGCTATATCAGTTTAAATTACTCAAGTTGTAGACTTATTAAAACATGTTGAAACATTAATCAAGAAAGGTATGCTTATCAGATATTCAGGGCTGAAATGGAAGTCCCTGACTTACAAACACATAACTGGTACTATCCCTTAAATGAAAATGCTGTTTCCTTAGTGGCCATCTTGTTCTCTGGCAAAAATTTTAATTTTCCTGTTTTGGCCTCTTCCTATGTCTCTAGTTCTTTCCTCCTGGCAGCTCCCAGTTTGCCCTGTAGTGACTCACCACAGCTGTAACCTTGACCTCGCCCCCTCAGCATCACATCCAGAGGAGCCGCAGGTCTCCTGCATTCTGCTGCTGGTGGATGTGGGTGCAACATTCTGGCACTTAGCTGAGCCCACCTGCAGCAGGAGTCCACTGTCTTTTACCCCTCCCTCCCTTCCCTCTGACCAAGTAGCACCTTTCCCCACCCCCCATTGTAGTTGCCATTTTGGCTTCTACCTGAGTGCACCTGGATAGTTGGCTTGTTCTCTCGTTCTCACAGCATCTCCCTCTCTCACTCTCCCTCTCTCTTGCTCTCTTCCTCCCTCCCTCCCTCCCTCCCTCCTCTCTTTCCCCCACCCATTGGTCCTGATAGGAAAAGGGAGCAACTTGATCTGGGGCCTAAAGATAAAGATATTTTTTAATTTTTACTGAATTTGTTGGGTGATACTGGTTAATAAAATCATACAGGTTTCAGGTGTGTTAGTCTATGATATCATCTGAATACTGTATTATGTGTTCACCACCCAAAGTAAAGTCTCCTTCCACCACCATTTATCTCTACTATACCCTCTTCCACCTCCCCCACCGCCCTTCCCCTATAATAATCACCATACTGTTGTCAGTTTCTGTGAGTATTATTATTTTTTTGCTTAATTCCTTCATCATTTTCACCCAAGTCCCCAAACCTCCTTCCCTCTGACAGCTGTCATTCTGTTCTCTCTATCTATGAGTCAGCTTCTGTTTCATTTGTGCATTTATTTTGTTCATTAGAATCCACATATAAGTGAAATCATATGGTATTTACTTTCTCTCACTGGCTTATTTCACATAGCATAATACTCTCTGGGTCTATCCATGCTGCTGCAAAGGGTAAGATTTCCTTCTTTTTGCAGCTGAGTAGTATTCCATTGTGTAACTGTGTACAGCTTTTTTAGCCACTCATCTATAGATGGGCATTTGCGCTGCTTACAAATCTTGGTTATTGTAAATAATACTGCAATGAACATAGGGGTGTGTATATTCTTTCAAATGAGTGTTTCAGGTTTCTTTAGGTAGATTCCAAGAAGTGTAATTGCTGGGTCATAAGACAGTTCGGTTTTTAATTTTTTGAAGTAACTTCATATTGCTTTCCACAATGGCTGCATCAATTTGCATTCCCACCAACAAATAATGCATGAGGGTTCCCTTTATTCTTCATCCACACCAACATGTTTGTTGACTTATCGATGGTAGTCATTCTAACAGGTGTGAAGTGACACCTCATTGTGGTTTTTATTGCATTTCTCTGATGATTAGTGATGTGTAGCATCTTTTTATGTGTCTATTAGTGATCTGCATGTTCTCTTTGGAGAAGTGCCTGTTCAGGTCCTTTGTAAATGGATGGTTTATTTATTTGTTTTTTGGTGTTGAATTGTATAAGTTCTTTATAAATTTTGTACATTATTGCCTTATTGGATATGTCATTGGTGAATATGTTCTCTAATTCAGTGGGTTGTCTTTAATTTTGTTGATGGCTTCTCCTGCTGTGCAAAACCTTTTTAGTTTGATGTGGTTCCATTTGTTTATTTTTCTGTTGTTACCCTTGCCCAAGGAGATATATCAGAAGAAATATTGCTGAGAGAAACATCAGAGATTTTACTGCCTGTTTTATTCTAGGATTTTTATGGTTTTGAGTATTACATTTAAGTATTTAAACCATTTTCATCTTATTTTTTTGTGTGTGTGTGGTATAAGAATGTGGTCTAGTTTCTTTTCTCTCTCTCTCTCTCTCTTTTTTTTTTTTTTGCACACATCTGTCCAATTTTCCTAACACCATATGTTGAATAGACTATCTTTACCCCATTGTATGTTCTTGCTTCTTTTGTCAAATATTAATTGACTATAAAGGCCTGGGTTTAATTCTGGGCTATATTCTGTTCCATTGATCTATATGTCTGTTTTTGATGCCACTACCATGCTGTTTTGATTACTGTGGCCTTGTAATATAGTTTGATATCAGATAGCATGATACTTCCGACTTTCTTCTTTCTCAAGATTGCTGTGGCTGTTTCTAAGTTTTTTGTGGTTCCACATGTACTTTTGAAATATTTGTTGTAGTTCTGTAAAATATGCCATTGGTATCTTGTTAGAAATTGAGTTGAATCTATAAATTGCTTTAGGTAGTATGGACATTTCAATGATATTAATTCTTCCTATCCATGACCACAGTATATGCTTCCACTTATTTGTGTCTTCCTCATTTTCTTACTTCAGTGTCTTAGAATTGTCCAAGTACAGATCTTTTACATCCTGTGTGAAATTTATTCCAGGATATTTTTATTTTGATGCAGTTGTAAATGGTATTGTTTTCCGTTTCTCTTTCTGATAGTTCATTAATGGTGTGTAAAAATGCAACTGGTTTATGAATATTTATTTTGTATTCTGCTACTTTATTGAATTAATTTATAGTTCCAGTAGTTGTTTGGTGAAATCTTTAGGATTTTCTATATACAGTATTATGTCATCTGCAAATAGTGATGGTATAACTTCTTTTTGATTTGGATTCCTTTTATTTCTTCATTATGTCTGATGACTGTGAATAAGACTCACAATACTATGTTAACTAAAAGCTGTGAAAGTGGACATCCCAATCTTACTCATGATCTTAAGGGAAATAATTTTAGTTTTTGCCAGTTGTGTATAATGTTGGCTGTGGGTTTGTCATATATGGCCTTTATTATGCTGAGGTATGTTCCCTCTGTTACCACTTTGCTGAGAGTTTTTATCATAAATGCATAGTGGATTTTATCAAATGCTTTTTGTGCATCTATTGATGAGATCATGTGATTTTTAACCTTTATTTTATGTAGTATATCACATTTATTGATTTGCAGATATTTTATCAACCTTGCATCCCTGGAATAAATCCCACTTGATCATGGTGTATGATCTTTTAAAAGCATGGCTGGATCCAGTTTGGTAATATTTTGTTGAGGATTTTAGCATCTATGTTCATCTGGCATATTGGCTATAATTTTCTTTCTTTGCAAAGTCTTTTCCTGATTTTGAAATTAGGATAGTGCTGGCCTCATAAATTGAAGTTGGGAGTCTTCCCTCCTCTTGAATTTTTTTTTAATAGCTTGAGAATGATAGGTGTCATTTCTTCTTTGAATGTTTGGTAAAATTCTCCTCTGAAGCAATCCAGTCCAGGACTATTTTTTGTAGGGAGGAAGGGTGGCTGGGTTGATTACTGCTTCAATTTCATTAGTTATAATCTGCCTATTAAAATTTTCTGATTCTTCCTGGTTCAGTTTTCAAAGATTATATATTTCTGGGAATGTAGTCATTTAATCAAGACTGTCCAATTTGTTGGCACATAGTTGTTCATAATATATATATTTTACAATCCTTTGTATTACTTTGGTGACAGTGTTTACTTCTTATCTTCTCATTTCTGATTTCTAGGTTAGTCTGCTTATAGGTATGTCCATCTTATTTATATTTTCAAAGAACCAGCTCTTTGTTTTATTGATCTCAAAAAACAAAATATTTTTAAAAGAAAGCTAAAAATTTTGATTATTTTGGAAACAAAGTTTCACCCCTCATTTTCCCATTTCTCCTAAATTTCAGTAGCATATTATGTTACCGGCATAATTAAAACAGACCAACTCCACCTGTGGCTAAGACGCCAGCATTAAATCAGTCAAGCCCAGGAAACACTGAGCTTTGCATTGGTTCAAAAATTGTTATAATGTGTATGAAAATAAAAGAAACTGTGATTTCATGTACTAGTTTCTATTATTTCATGCAAATATATAATATTTCAAGTATTTTGTGTCTTAAATTTGCTTTTATGAGTTGGCTTGGAAACCCATAATATTGTTCTATGGAAATTCTATGTTCCATACATGCAATTTACAAGTGAACTTCCAATGATAGCATACATATAAGGTGGAAACATACAAGAAGTTATAATGGCAGAGATTTTAGATTTTATTTCCTCTTTGACTGTTGTGTCAGAAACAGAGAAATTCGATTTTTGAATTCAATTGTGTAAAGTATTTTTTATGTCACTGAAGTTTCACTGAAAATTATGGAAACTATTTTACAAATAAAGATCCTCACAGTTAGTTAAAAGTCTAAGTTCTTGAACTGAAATGGATACCTGATGTTATCATTTAGAAACAGTGGCATGTTCATTCTTTCAAAAAATATGCATGACTTCATATAAAAAAACTAACAATTTGAGACATCCATTCTGTTCCACACATATCAATGATTTTTTTTTAAATCAGAAAAAAAGTTTAAAGGATAGAACTAGAGTCAAACCAATATAAATATATCTCTGGACAGAAATGAAAATACATATCTGGCATTTGGGTACCCTCCCAAGCAGTGTTGGATGACAGTTTGCTCTTTGGGGTTACAAGGACTAAAATGCTCTGTATGGAGTAAGGGGTGCACCCAGAGCCAGGTTCTGCCTTTCCTGGCCTTTCCCAGGTCTGGAGAAGGTGCCTGCAAACACTTCCAGAAGCCAGGACTTGAAGCCGGTTTGCAGGTGGGCTCAATGACTATCCCCCATAGAATGTAGGAAAGTAGTGGGGATGAATGAACATGGCAGTAACCTTGGAGTTGGTATGTGCTTCTCCTTTCTTTGCAAAGTAGGAGGCTTACTCAACAGCTTAGAATAAAGAGGGTGGGAAAAAAAAACCACAGGAGGTGGGGAGAAGTAGAATGCCAAAACCTTTTAACTGTGGTGCAAAAAATATTTCTTATCCAAAAGTAGGTGGACCCTTGAGTGCTGATGTGGGCTGTCTCCAAGGTCATGAACATTAAAAATTCCTCTGCCTGAGAAGTCTCTCAGGTATGTGGGCATCACTAATCCTCAGACCTTGGAATTAGGGTAACAATTGGGAGCCGCCCCCACTTCCTAGTATCCTTAGCTGGAGCATACCCTTTGCACTGTTTATTTGCAAGTTTAGTACTAAAATGAAGTGAAAAAAATGCTTACACCTAGTCTAAGCAATATTTTTGCCACTTTGAGTCTCAGCTCTCCTTTCTTATTTCACATTAAAAACTCCGGGAGTCGTGAAAGCTTAGAATCCTTGTTTCAGGCTATTGTGAAAGGAGATTCCTTGTAAAGAAAAAACGAGAAGAAATGACTTTTGAAACCTACGGGCCCACACCTCCTCTCTAAGCCCCAGGCCCCTCCAACACAACAGGTCAGAAAAGAAACTGACCTCTATGCTGCAGACACTATGATGTCCTGTAGTGTCTTCCAGTTGAGGCGTCACCATCCTCCAGTTTTCTACACTAGAAACTTAGCGTGGTCTCTTGGTTCTGCCCCTTCAAATCTTCTGAAATAGGCTGTTTCCTCCACTTCCCCATAGTTTTAGTTCAGTCACTACACAGTTGCCTTCTTATTGGCCCTCTGCCTCTAGTCCCACCATATCTAAGCTAATCCTTCCAGGGGTGTCCAAACTTTGAGTGTCTCTGGGCCACACTGGAAGAAGAGTTGTCTTGGGCCACACATTAAATACACAAACACTAACAAAAATTGATGAGCAAAATAAAGGTGTTAAGTGAATTTACGATTTTGTGTTGGGCTGCATTCGCAGCCATGCTTGGCCACATGCAGCCCGCAGGCTGCAGGTTGGACACCTCTGCTACACAATGTGTTACCTTTTTAATCACGTGCAGTTACAATCAGGTCAAATCTCTGCTTATTGTTAGCAATTGGATGAGGCCTCTCCTTGTTTAAGGCAGTGCTGTCCAACAGAATTTTGAGGGATAAGGAAACATTTTCTATCTGTGCTGTCCATCATTGTAGCCACTAGTCACATGTAGCTATTAAGCACCTGAAATGCAGTTAGTGCAACTGAGAATTTGCATTTTTGCTTGTATATATTTTAAACTTAAATTTAAATAGCTGCACGTGGCTAATGGCTATCAGATAGGACATTGAAAGTCTAAAGGATACAATCCACAATGTTTGGCAGGGTATGTAAGACCCTTCACAGGCCAACCACAGCTTTCCCCTCTTCCTCCTTCTTGCTCATTCAGTCCATACCTGTCCTGACGAGTCACACAGCTACTCATCATCTCATCCCAAAGGACCTCACGCTCCTTTTTTGGTCTACATGTATGTTCGTGTCTGGTTTTGCCTGATATGTTCTTTCTCTTCGTATCCTCCTATGAATGCTTGTAAATCTTGTAAGGTTATACTAAAATGTGACTTCTGAGAAGCTTCCTTCTACCTCCTCAGGCATCACTCGGCTTTCTTTTCAGGGCTCTCATTACAGCTTGTATCTTCTCTAACAAAGCAGTTAACATATTGACTGGCCATTAGTTTCTTTATCTATCATCCTAAATCTCATTTTTGCCTTTAAGCAGTCAGTTAGAAAGCAAGTTTCAAAATTATTACTTATGACAGGTAGCTAATATGTTGGGCAAAATAAGAGTCAAGGTAAATTTCAAATGAATTATGAAAAAGAACAAAAAAGTAAGGTGGTAAGAAGATCACCAGTTACCATCACTTATACTTTAATGCATCTAAGTCTTTTGAGGGAATTTAAAAGAAGGAGTTGACTTTGACCTTCATAGAACATCTAACATTTTCCTTTACAATTTTAAACTATGTTCTTTTACCTCTTAACTTTGTCTATATTTCGAATGTCTTTCTATCTGATGTCAAATCTCTAAAGACTATTTAAGTGATAGATTTTCTATTGAGCACACCACATATATTTCAAGGTTAAGCAAGAGGAAAACAGTTTGCTGGATTTTCCATTGTGAAATTGATGGGGGAAAGGAAGGATATTATTAAAGTGATGCTCTGCAGTAGAAAAAAAAAACCTGTCAGTTAAAGCTGCTACATACAGCCAGCCTTATAAGTATTTTATAATTATTGTAAAATATCAAAGTAAATTAATGATATTTTTGAAACTCCCCAGGAAAATGACTTCCATGTCATTGAATTATTTTGGCAACATCCCCACCTTTTGAGCTCACTGGAGGGTAAAGAGAATAACATCTTTTTGTCCTGATTTTATGGAAAGCAAAACAATCTGCTATGTTTTTGAAGATGATATTATCCCCATTTTAAAAAATGATTATTTAAAAGAGTCCTTAGTACCTATTTCAACTATTCTAGTTTCATTGATACTGTTATGTACAGACAGTTGAAAGAAGTATTGCTATTAAGCAGATTTGCATATTACAGGAAATGAATATAAAATGGCTGGGTTTCTATTACTTCCTATTTTTACGGAGTATTATAGTCAATCCAGTTTAACATTATGGACCATGAGTTATGTGACACTCAAATCTAGAAATGATGATAATACTAAACCTCTTGTTTTGGTGGGAGTTTTGAGAAAGAGCTTAAATATTAATGCAGCTACCTTCTTTATGACCTGACCTCCTGGGCTGAGGTGGGAATGCTCTTCTTCAGGCTCCAAAGCACCGTGTATAGACATACATTTACCACTGAACGTAACCGGGTTATATTGTAATTAGATGTATGAATTTCTGCATCCCACCTAGCCTGAATTTCTTGAAGCTAACTATCATTCCTATTAGTCATCATCACATCCTCTGGAGCTCAGCACATTGCCTTAAAATGAGGTAGGACCTCAGTAATTTGTCCAGGTGGGAGAAAAAGAGGAAAAGAGGAACTCCAGAGAGGGTTATTTTCTGGACAAAATGAGCGATGAGATTATTCTCATTAAATTATATGAGACGTAAAAACCTAAAGCTCCTACGTTTTAAGAAACCTAAGAACAATAAAATGCATCAAAGTAGAAGCTCAAATAAAAACTCATGGCAAATATATTTTCAAAAATTAATTGATAACTGCTTCTATATGAAAGATCTGAAAATGGAACTAGATTCTACCTATTCCTAAAGTATTTCCTCACAACAAATTTGGACCATTTGAAAATATTTAATGTCTATTTCAAAGATGTGTTCTTACAACTAAGGAGTGTTTTATACTATAGTTAAGCTTTAAAATGACAACTTTTGTAAGAGTTTCTTATTTTTAAGTATATTGATTATGCTATTAGAGTTGTCCCATTTTTTCTCCCCTTTATCCCCCTCTGCCAGGTATCCCCATTTCCTCCAGCATTCCCTTCTAAGTTTACATCCATGGGTCATACATATAAGTTCTTTGGCTTCTCCATTTCCCATACTATTCTCAACCTCCCCCTGTCTATTTTGTGTCTACCAGTTATGGCTCTTATTCCTTGTACCATTCCCCCCATTCTTCCCCTTCCCCATCCCTGCTGATAACCCTCCATGTGATCTCAATTTCTGTGATTCTGTTCCTGTTCTAGTAGTTTGCTTAGTTTTTGTTTTTGTTTTAGTTTTAGTTGTTGGTAGTTGGTAGTTTCTTGTCATTTTACTGTTCATAGTTTTGATCTTCTTTTTCTTAGGTAAGTCCCTTTAACATTTCATATAATAAGGGCTTGGTGATGCTGAACTCCTTTAACTTGACCTTATCTGAGAAGCACTTTATCTGCCCTTCCATTCTAAATGATAGCTTTGCTGGATAGAGCAATCTTGGATGTAGGTCCTTGCCTTTCATTATGTGAAATACTTCTTTCCAGCCACTTCTTGCCTGTAAGGTTTCTTTTGAAAAATCAGCTGATAGTCTTTTGGGAACTCCATTTAGGTAACTGTATCCTTTTCTCTTGCTGCTTTTTTTAAGATTCTCCCCTTATCTTTAATCCTGGACAATTTAATTATGATGTGCCTTGCTGTGTGCTTCCTTGGGTCCAACTTCTTTGGGCCTTTCTGAGCTTCCTGGACTTTTATGTCTATTTTCTTCACCAGATTAATGAAGTTTCTTTCATTACTTTTTGAAATAATTTTTCAACCTTTTTGTTTCTGTTCTCCTCTGTCACCCCTATGATTCAGATATTGGAACATTTAAAGTTGTCCCGGAGGTTTCTAAGCCTCTCCTCATTTTTTTTATTCTTTTTTCTTCATTCTGTTCCAGTCAAATGTTTATTTTTTCCTTTTATTTGAAATTATTGATTTGAGTCCTGGTTTCCTTCCCTTCACTGTTGGTTCCTGGTATATTTTCCTTTATTTCACTTTGTGTAACCTTCATTTCTTCCTTTATTTTGTGTCTGTGCTCAATCATTTCTGTGAGCATCCTGATTACCAGTGTCTCGAACTCTGCATCTGATAGGTGAGCTATCTCCTTGTCACTTGGTTCTTTTTCTGGAGTTTTGATCTGTTCTTTCATTTGGGACTTATTTCTTTGTCTCAGCTTGCCTGTTATGTTGTAAGGGATGCGGCCTTAGGTATTCACCAGTACGAGGTTGCACTGTGGCACTGTATGTGGGGGTGGGATCAGAGAGGGAACAGTGCCACTTGCTCAGCTCTTACCTCACTTTCTGTCACTTCCCCTGCTTCCCACATGTAAATTGTGTCCTTTCAGGTACTGCCCTGGTGCTGGTTGGGCGAGCTTATGTACATTCTAGGAATCCCTGGGCCCCTCCAACAGACTCTTCTGTGACACTGGCAGCTTCTCACACCATTGCAACCCCACAGGTTTTTACAGCCAGAGATTTTGAGGCTTCAGTTTCCCACACTAAAATTCTGGGTTGCTCGGTTTGTCTCACTCCCAAGTTGCTCCTCCCAGTTTATCAGTACACAAACATGGGACTACCCAGCCTGCCAGCTGCCACCTCACCCACCCCACCCCATCCAACCTGTCCACCAGCCGCTGCTTTGCCACATGTCCTCTCCACCCAAGTTGCCCATCTCCGCCCCTCCCACCAGTCTGGATCAATGTTTCTTCTGTAACTCCTTGGCTGTTGAACTTCCATACAGTTCAATTTCCTGGCAGTTCTTATTGTTTTTTATCTTTAAATTGGTTATTATTCTTCATTTGGTTGTATGAGGAAGTAAAACATATCTACCTATATCACCATCTTGGCTGGAAGCCCAAGGGTTTCATATTTCAATGGAGTGATGTAAAGACAAATTCAGAGAGGAAATCTTCCTATTTCCATTTGTACCTCCTAGATTTCAACATGACTAATTGTTTTCTTATCCAATCATGATCTTAGCATATTGTGTTTATGTTGGAATAATAGTTGCCATGTGATGCAAGTGAACATGTTGCTCATCATTGTTTGCGTTGCTATGTGTTATTGATATATGATGCCATATTCCACGACCTCCTCAGTGGAGGTCATAATAGAATTCAGTTATGCTGTTATCTATTCAGTTTTCTGACCCAGCACATTGTCTAGATCCACCTCTGACCATGCTAGTTATTATTTTATTACAGATCCATGGTCTGATCTGGTGAATTTACATTTTGGATTTTAGATTGGATACTCTCGAAATCACCATTGATTAATTGCTAACTTTAGAGATTAAAAGAATATTTTTGAAAAAGGCTTTTCCTAATTCTGTACCTTGGCAACTTTCTTAAGAAAATTAACTTTTCATCTTTCATGTATAACCCTTGAGCATTCATGGACCCTGGAAACTGTCCCCTGACGAGTGGCTATGCACCCTCCATTGTGCTCTGCTGTCTCTTTAACCAAGCCTTTCCCACACCCCCTGCCCTGTTCCAACAAATTTCTTTTTTTGTTGTACATCCCAAAGCCCAGTCATCTTAATATCTGACTTCATTTTGTTTGATTCACCAAGCCAAGGAATGGAATAAAACTCTCATGTTAGACGTGATAAAATCTTACTGCAAAACCACTCCTATCTTATCTTTTTTTGCCAAATGTAAAATCCCAAATGCCTTGAATTGTGTCATTAAGCATTCTTAAAGCCATATCAATTAAAAAATTATAAGAATGAACAATATTTGATAACATTACTGCGGTTGCATTTTTAACTTTCATTATTATCAAATACAAAATTCGTATTTGCTTTTTTCTTTTAATATTTTAGAAATGTTTTCTAGATGTTTTGTCTTGTCATAATGTATTGATGTTGTCAGTATTGGTATACACACACACACACATACACACACACATTACTGGCTATGATCTATCTTTCTAATCAAATTTTACTCAAAGTATAATGGAAGAATTGAGCAGAGCAGATTCTCATTACAAAGTTGTTATAATAATAATTAAGGGACCCTGATAATTTGTCTAGGATGTACATGATGCCTACATTTTCCACCTCTCTATTATTCCAAAATGAATTCTTTATTAGAAAAATAGAAGTGCAGTTAACATCACTGTATAGACTGAGACCAATCACTTGTCTTACACATGGAAGGCTAGGGCAAGAATTGCTCTCATTTCAACATATAGTAAAATTAGTCAAATATAGTTTATCTGTGAACTACAGGAGGCATTTGTCTTAAAATGGGAAATATAATAATGGTGATTAGCATTATTAGTAATGTAATATTGTTTTGAAAATTCTGACCAATGCAATAAAAAAAATAGATGTACCAATATTAGAAACAAATAGTGGTTCTAATTCTTTATAAGAGATATTCTTATACATCATAGATCAAAAGGAATCAACTAAAAATTTACCATTAATAAAATGTTGGTAACTTGGCAAGATAAAAGATATTTAATAATTGTAATTTGTAAACATTGTTCAAAAAGTAAAATAGGAAAACAACTCATTTATAGTGGTAAAGTTAAATAAAATAGTAACCACTTCCATAAGAATTGCATGTGACCTATGTGAATAAACTGAAAAATTATAAAAAGACATATTTCTAAAAAGAGAATAGGACATATTGTAGATATTTTAGTTCTCTGTAGTTAGACATATTTATTAATCCCAGTAAAACCTTTGCAAACATGTTTTTACAAAACAACAAACTATTTCTTAATCACTATTCTAAAATATTGAAGAGGAAATAAATGAATATGAGGTCATGAGTGAGCATTTCAAGACATTTGTCAAAAAATAATTAAGGTCATGTATTGTTATTTTGAGAATAGCCAGATGGATTAGTTGGCCTAGACACAGGCCCTAACATATCTAGAAACTTAATATATTACTAGAATGATCATAAATCTATGTGGAAGATAAAAATTATTCAATGTACAGTATCAGAATAACTGGCTAACAAAAATATAGTAAATAATGTAAACCCTCATCTCATAGAATGCAGTAAAATAAATCCGTAAGACTCAGAAAGTTTATTTTTTTACAAAAGCATTTGAAGGAAACTCAGTCTAATATTTATCAACTCTCTGAATGGTCTGAGAGAGAAAACCTCTTGTGCTTTAAGAAATACAAGAAAATGGATATGGTATTTAATGTAATGGTTTTTCAATTTTTGAATATAAAAATTTCTATGTAAAAGTACATAGAAACAGAATGTTGTATAATATATTTCTCTTTTAAATATATTTTATTGATTATGCTATTACAGTTGTCCCATTTTTTTCCTCTCCTTTATTCCCCTCCACCCTGCACCTCCTTCCCACCACCATCATTCTCCCACCTTAGTTCAAGTCCATGGGTCATAATGTAAGTTTTTTGGCTTCTCCATTTCCCATACTATTATTAACCTCCTCTCATCTATTTTGTACCTACCATTTATGCTTCTTATTCTCTGTACCTTCCCCCCCATTCCATTCATCTCCCTCCCCACTGATAACCCTCCATGTGATCTCTATTTCTGTGAATCTGTTCCTGTTCTAGTTGTTTGCTTAGTTTGTTTTTGTTTTTTTTTTTGTTTGTTTGGTTGTTGGTAGTTGGAAGTTTCTTATCATTTTACTGTTTGTATTTTTGATCTTCTTTTTCTTAGATAAGTCCCTTTAACGTTTCATATAATAAGGGCTTGGTAATGATGAATATGCAAAAAGATTATAACAACTGAGTGAGAAAATTAAAGTAATTTATTATATAAATGAACATAGGCACTGACAAATTACAAAACAGGAAACTTGATGATCAAACAAACATAGAAAGTTATCTGGCTTTATAATTAATCAAAGAAATTCAAGTTAGGGTCAATTTCTCATCTGTTAAAAAGAAAAAGTCCACAATGAAAGTAAAGCTAATTGCCATCACTAACTAGAGTACAGTACAAACAGAATCTGTTTATACATAGTGTAAAAATAACTAACAGACTTGTTCTATAAAAGCCATAATAAAATATACCCCAGTTGATATCCTAAATCTGATTTCTTCAACTTGGCTGAAAAATTTTTTAAATACATGTATTAAAGCTTTCTACTGTCAAATTTTGGAAACAATAGGAAAAATCACATGTAGAATACAGTACATTTATTAAAGTTGGCAGTTAACAAAGACTGGGTACCACTGAGAGAATGAATACTCATAATCCAATTGTCCCTAAATAGACACAAGTTACAAAACTGTATATGCATGTAGTAACAGTGTAAAATGTGGTTATGAAAAATACTAGGAGGAAATACATCCCTAATACTATCAGTTGTGTTAGGGTAATAAGATTCTTATTTTATAACTTTCACAATTAAACAAATATTGGAATGTACAGCATTTTAAAGAGTGAAGTTATTTATCTAGGTATTCAAACCATCACTACACTGCTCAGTCTCCCGTAAAGCACTTAGGGAAATGTTTTTCAACCACATGGAGACCTTTAAATCCTCTTTATATGCCAACATTCTCAGGAGGAAGAGATACCTCTGGAATCACACAAACTACCTCCTCGCCCCATCTTTTCCACGGTCCTAAAGGTAAACTGTTAAGATAGTTATCCCGCAATTTTCCAAACTGCAGGAAAAATGGCTTAATTCCTGAAGCAAACCCAGAAATCACTTATTCTCCATGCATATGTGCTGATTATTTTAAAACAATGGTTAAATGAAAGATCATGTATCTCCCATACAGACATGCCAGATAATATTAGCATGAATGACACATTCCTTTTGGCACGGTCAGGGTTATTCATAATTATCTTAATCCACAAATTTGATACTAGTTGTAAAATACACCATATGTACAATGGAGTCAGATAAAAGTGTGTGTAAACTATGACATGCCATTGATTGTAAGAAGCAACCTTATTTCATAGATAGTAAAAACATGATATTAACTTGCAGATCATTGCTCCTCATTGTTCTAAATGGGAAAACGTGTTTGAGAGTAAACAAGAGACAAGGATTCTTTCCTCCAGTTTGGGCAGCAGGCCTGACCTCCCAAAGGACAGAAGTTCTGAGGAGGATGATGAGCGCTTCTGTGCTGCTTCCCTGAGCAGCTTGCACACAGGCTCAGACAGCTTCTCTGCTACTTTCCACTTTCGCACCCACAAATGCTCCATCAATATTCATTGCCAGTGATAAGCAGGGTAGGGGCAGAGTAGGGCTGCTGTTGTAGAGCACCACCCAAGTGTGCTTCCAGCTGCACCTCCTGCAGGGATGATGAGCCTTAAGACAAGAGCACCCGGTTTTTGCTGATCCCCACCTGACTCCTCCTCCCACCACCTGCTTCCTGTTTCCTGTTCCTCCTCCCACCATCACACTTGCATTTCTCTCTCAAGCTACAAGATGCAATGGTGTTTGCGTACCACTGCAATGCAAGTAAGAATGGCATTGTTATAAAACTAATTAATAGATAATGTATCTTTATATTGATTTTATGTGTATTGTTAAAAAACTTCAGTGGGCAACAAATTATTTGCTACACACCTGTAAAGAGTTTGGAGAGAAAGGTGATTGTAGCTTAAGGTTTATTTTTCAGATACCATAAATATCTTGTCCTTATGTGTTAAACTCTCGAAAATTAGACCATGTTAAAAAATGTAATTTTTAAAAACTGATAAATTAGAACCTTTTATTATTGGGCTGGCCAAAAAGTTCATTTAGTTCCCTGCAACTCCTGGGTGATGGCTCTAATAAGTGCTTAACTGTCTTTAACTTCATTCAAAACAACGTTTTTTAATTTTAGTTTTATTTTTAAAATAAATTTTATTGATTATGCTATTACAGTTGTCCCAATTTTTCCCATTTCCCCCCTCTACTCAATATCCCTATTCCCTCCAGCAGTCCCCCTCTTAGTTCATGTCTATAGGTCATGCATATAAGTTCTTTGACTGCTCCATTTCTTCTACTGTTAACATCCCCCTGTTTATTTTGTACCTACAAATTTGTACTTCTTTTTTTAAAATATATTTTATTGATTATGCTATTACAGTTATCTCATTTTTCCCCTTTACTCCCCTCCACCCTGCACACTCCCTCCCACCCACATTCCCCCCCTTTAGTTCATGTCCATGGGTCATACTTATAAGTTCTTTGACTCTACATTTCCTATACTATTGTTAACCTCCCCCTGTCTAGTTTTTACCTACCATCTATGCTACTTATTCTCTCTACCTTTTCCCCCTTTCTCCCCCTCCTACTCCCCTGTTGCTAACCCTCCATGTGATCTCCATTTCTGTGGTTCTGTTTCTCATCTAGTTATTTGCTTAGTTTGTTTTTGTTTTAGGTGTGGTTGTTAATAATTGTGAGTTTGCTGTCATTTTACTGTACATATTTTTTATATTCTTTTTCTTAGATAAATCCCTTTAACATTTCATATAATAAGGGCTTGGTGATGATGAACTCCTTTAACTGGACCTTATCTGAGAAGTGCTTTATCTGCCCTTCCATTCTAAATGAAAGCTTTGCTGGATTGAGCAATCTTGGATGTAGGCTCTCATATTTTATGACTTAGAATACTTTCCAGTCCCTTCTTGCCTGCAAGGTCTGTTTTGAGAAATCAGCTGACAGTCTGATGGGAACTTCTTTGTTGGTAACTGCCTCTTTTCCTCTTGCTGCTTCTAGGATTCTCTCCTTAATTTTAATTTTGGGTAATATAATGATGATATGCCTTGGTGTGTTCCTCTTTGGGCCCAACTTCTTTAGGACTCTCTGAGCTTCCTGGACTTCCTGGAAGTCTATTTCCTTTGCCAGATTGGGAAAGTTCTCCTTTATTATTTGTTCAGATAACTTTTCCACTTGTTGCTCTTTCTCTTCTCCTTCTGGTACCCCTATAATTCAGATGTTGGAACGTTTAAAGATATCCTGGAGGTTCCTAAACCTCTCCATGTTTTTGAATTCTTATTTTCATTCTTTTCTGATTGGATGTTTCTTCCTTCTGGTCCACACTGTTAATTTGAATCCCAGTTTCCTTCCCATCACTATTGGTTCCCCATACATTTTCCTTGATTTCACTTAGTGTAGCCTTCATTTTTTCATCCAATTTGTGACCAATTTCAACCAATTCTGTGAGCATCCTGATTACCAATGTTTTGAACTGTGCATCTGATAGGTTGGCTATCTCTTCGTCACTTAGTTGTATTTTTTCTGGAGCTTTGATCTATTCTTTCATTTGGCCCAATTTTTTTTGTGTTATGCACCTGTTATGTAGTGAGGGGCAGAGTCTTAGGTGTTCACCAGGACAGGGCAACTCAGGCCACTGCTTTGTGATGCTGTATGTGGGGAAGGGGTCTGAGAGGGAACAATGGTGCTTGCTCCACTCTCTGTGGATTTCAGTCACTTACCTCGCTTCCCACA
Source organism: Carollia perspicillata (assembly GCA_004027735.1). Classification (NCBI taxonomy): domain Eukaryota; kingdom Metazoa; phylum Chordata; class Mammalia; order Chiroptera; family Phyllostomidae; genus Carollia; species Carollia perspicillata. Next base: position 20,987 of record PVKM010002433.1, on the reverse strand, counting down.
AGCAAATTGGGCCCTTCTGGTGCTGATTCCCATGTGGATGGGTTTGTGTACATTCTAGGACCCTGTGGGTCCTAGAAACTCCAACAAACTCTCCTGTGAGGCTGGGAGTTTCCACCAGCACCTCAACCCCCACAAGTGTTTTCAATCAGTATTTTGAGGCTTTATTTCTCGTAGCTGGGACCCTGGGTTGTGTGGTCAGTCCCACTCCCCTGTTTCACCTGGTCCATTTGTGCACAAATATGGGACCTTCCAGTCTGCCAGCTGCTGCCTTGCTAGCCATTGCAGCCTTGCACATCATGCCCCATTCCACAATCTGCCACCTGGCTGGCTCCACCAGCTTATGCACCCCAGCCTGCCAGCCACCACTCTGCCATGAGTCCTCTCCATCCTGGCTGTCCGACTCCGCCCCTCCTACCAGTCAGGATGAATGTGTCTTCTTTAACTCCTTGGTTGTCAGACTTCCATACGGTTTGATTTCCTGTCAATTCTGGTTGGCTTTTTGTTTTTAAATTGTTGTTGTCCTTATCTTGATTGTGTGAGGAGGCACAGTGTGTCTACCTACACCGCCATCTTGGCCAGAAGTCTATTCAAAACAATTTTGTTAGATTGTATTGTGACAGCTGTCATATCAGCATGCCTTTTTTAAAAACTTTTGAAAATTGGTAATTATTGTGCAGCCATTTTAATATTGAAAATGGAAGAAGTACACAACATTTTTGGCATATCGTCCTTTATTATTTCAAGAAGGTAAAAGTGGAACTGAAATGCAAAAAAGGATTTATGCAGTGCATGGAGAAGGTGCTGTGACTGATCTAACATGTCAAAAGTGGTTTGTGCAGTTTCTCGGTACTGTTGACACTTTGGCCAAATAATTCTTTGCTATGAGGCTGTCTTATGCACTAGAAGATGTTTAGCAGCACCCCTGGCCTCTACCCACTAGAAGCCAATAGCAGGAGATAGCTAACATACTCAAAATATCCAAATCAAAAAAGTTATTGGTGAAAATGAAAAAATGTGTTTTATTTTATGGAAAAAAAACTAAGACTTTTTGGCCAACTCAATACAATATGGTAACGAGAGTCTAGTAATTCACTGACATCCCTGGCAACTTTTCCTCCTATTAAATTTGATGAACTTCATTTTTGAGGTTAGAGAGTTTTTATAATATTATCAATGGCAATCCTAATATACCTTTCAGGGATTAGAAAGAGTGACATCTGTCTGTTGCATTATTTCATTATGGATTATTGAAATATCTTCTCTATAGATAACTCCTAATTAGTTGACACATCACAGTACATAAAAGGAAAAGGAATACACATTACCATGGCATTTGTGGGGACAGAAGCTCATTGCATTCATTGATAAAACCCTTATTTGAGATCCTCTTGGGTGGGGGGAGGTCCAGTTTCTTCGCCAGGTGTGCTGTATATCTTAAACAGGTCATGACCTCCCTTTAGGAATCTAAGATTTGGTTAAGGATGTTCAGCCTCCCATATATAGCAGCAACTCGGGGGCTCTGGCAAGTGCATGCTGGCTCCCTACTCTTTTCACTCAATATTTTCTCCCCACCAAATCTCCAGGGTTCAAGGGGTTTCAGTTGACATCTGAATATAAATGATTTTGAAATATTCACATTCTACCCTCTATTAGAAATTCCAGCCCTAAATATTCTGCTGAGAGCTTGAACACTGCATATCTAAAATGAAACCACCCCATACCCATCCCTACTCTCTTTTGTATCTCATGTACAACATGACTATCTTCTCACTGAGCCAGGCTAGAAATCGGGAACCTCTTTAACTCTGCCTGCCTTAATCTCCCACAATTAATCGCAAATCCTATCAGTCTGATTGTGCTCTGAGCTTTACATTGGCACCAAAATTTTCTTGCTCAAGTGCAGACTTGATCATCACTGCCCTGGCACTGCCAGACTCACAGCTAAACTCCGAGAAATTGACTGTTCTAGGCTCTCTGTATTTTGAATTCAACCTGTTTCTGCAAAACTTCTTCCCCATCTCCTCCCAAGCACCTGTACTTCAATTTACCAGCAGGGCCTCCTTCTCCAACACAGCCTTTGAGTCTCTTGTCTCTGCACCTTCTTCCATACATGGATGGTTCCCCCAGTTTGGACAGCCTGCCCTGGAAGCACTGCCACTCCTGTTTCTCACCCCCACCCTGCCTAATTGTTCTTTAACAATCATTTATTTGTACCTTTCTTCTGAGTGAGTGAAAGGTTTAAGATTTCTCACAAAAATGCATGTACATAGAATACTGTGACATTACATAATGTGGAAATGATGCAAAAATGAAATAAATGTAGGTACATAGCACATGACCAGAAATAAGGTTAGTTTAAAAATAAAGGAATGACAATTGATTTCTCGCACCTGCCAGGGCATCTTTATCATCCTGATAGATAGACTTCACCTGTCCCTTGTGTCTCCTCTAGCTTTTAGTTTCTCTTCTATCATATGCAGCACATTTTACCCTCTCCATAGTATTGTAATGTGTCTTTCCCTCTAGACAGTCAATAAATGTATTGGAAGTACAAACTACATTACATTCATATTTGTATTGTTGACAGTGCACATAGGGACTGCTTGTTCAGGACACAGTGTTTTGATAAATGAGTTTTACATGAATAGTTCATAAATAAGATGCACATGGCAAGCAGAGCTTTGTGGGGGTTTTTAATTATTGACAAATAGTTGACATACAGTATCCTATGAGTCTGAGGTGTACATCACAGTGATTCAATATTTATATACATTACAAAGTGATCCCCAAGGAAACCCGAATTATCATCTGTCACCGTGCAAAGTTATTACAATGTTGTTAACTATATTGCCAATGCTGTATGTTACATCTCTGTGACTAATTTATTCTATAACTGGAAGTTTGTTTGATTGGTTGTTTAAAGTTAGGAACAAACTATTTTTATTTTATTTCTTAAGCATAGCACCATAGAAACTCTGCCTGAATCCAGATAAGGTCAATTTTCTTTCCTCTGTTCTCTTATAGACCCTTTCTCTGTGGCCTTTTTACAGTTTGTAATAATTTGCACACCAGGGAGATGTCTTCTTGATATCTGTCTCCTTTACTGTAGTGTCCATGAGAATGGACACCTGCCTGTTCCTTTGCACAGCAATAGCCCAGTGCCTCACCGGACACTTGACAGGAGGCATGTTGAGCACTCGGTGGTCAAACAGAGTGAAGCAGGAATGAAGGGTGCTGGTCCCACTTTGATATTCAGTTCACCCTGCCCCTCCTTGCTGCACCAGCACTAACACAAATATGTATGAAGTGCTCCTCCACCCTGCCCATACCACAGGGTGTAAAAAGCCAACTCTGCCACTGATATGACCAACAGCAAAGACACACAGAATGTGGGTTTACTATGTTGTGATTTTCTTACTCCTGAGGTTTGTCTTCTGTCTGCAGACTCCCTCATCTTTGACTGCATCACCTTCTGTAAAGAATAGGGATGAAAAACAGTGCCATCTGATATTCTAATAATGATTAAAATCAGGTTTAGCCATCAGAGAGATGCAAATTAAAACCACCTCACACTGGTCAGAATGGCCATCATAAACAAATCGACAAATAAGTGTGGGAGAGGTTGTGGAGAAAAGGGAACCCTAGTGCACTGTTGGTGGGAATGCAGATTGGTGAAGCCACTGTGGAAAGTGGCATGGAATTTCCTCAGAAAACTAAAAATGGAACTGCCTTTTGACCCAGCAATTCCACTGCTGGGATTATACCCTAATAGCCCTGAAACACCAATCCAAAATAACCTATGCACCCCAATGTTCATAGCAGCACAATTTACAATAGCCAAGTGCTGGAAGCAACCTAAATGCCCATCAACAAATGAGTGGATCAGAAAATTGTGGTACATTTACACAATGGAATACTACGCAGTAGAGAGAAAGAAAAAGCTCCTACCCTTTGCAATAGCATGGATGGAACTGAATAGCATTATTCTAAGTGAAATAAGCCAGGCAGTGAAAGAAATATACCATATGATCTTAGCTTTAACTGGAACATAATCAACAAAAGAAAAATGGAGACAAAATATAGCCAGAGACATTGAAATTAAGAACAATCTAACAATAGCCAGAGTGGAGGGGGGGCAGGGAAGGAGAGGGGACTGTTGGGGGGAAGGGTTTCCAGGAACTACTATAAAGGACACATGGACAAAACCTAGAGGGAGGGTGGAAGCAAGGGAGGGAGGTGGGTTTGGCTGGGTGGGGGGAGTGGTGGGGAGAAAATGCAGACAACTGTAATTGAACAACAATAAACTAATTTAAAATATAAAATAAAATATTAAAAAATAAAATAGATCAGGTTTAATTGGTTGCATGCAAATTTTGCCTCTTGGCATTTTTAGAATAGTTTATAGACAATGAGCGTGAGTATAACATTTGAAGCATCCTCTACTTATGCTTAACTCTAGATTTAGGAATTTGTAAAAATGCATGTTTTCTTAAATGTCTTGTTCTGTCCTGGCATAGATTTTAATGAGGTAAAATTTTTATAGTTTCTTACAATTTCATGTCTCATGAACATTGGATAAAATTGCTTAATTTGACTCAAGTGCATATAGACTCCCTGAGGTAAAACTTTTTACATTTCTACACTATATTCCTATTTCTCTCAAAAAGTAATCATTAGTGATGACAGTTGCAATTGTTTTAGTTTTTTTAATTGTTTTATTCAAATAATCTTGAGTTAAACAAAATGCACATATGAACTCTATTAAAAACAGAAGATATTTCAAAATTTCAAAACTGGCATATAACTGAATTTTGTTAAATATAAAGACAGAATTACAGTTTAAAATAACACTTAGCTAGAGGTCTTTCATTGCTAGATTTTGGCTCAAAAATAATTTATAAATCTAGACTATAATAAATAAATGAATAGGACATGTTTTAAATGCATATATATGTGTATATTATTAACAGGAAGGTTTTCTATTGCTGTTCTACATAATTTTTAAATTTATCTTTATTGTTTATGCTGTTACAGTTGTTCCCACTTTTTCTCCCTTTCTGTACCTCCACCCAGCCCTACCTTCTCCCATCCCTAAGTCAATCCCCAAATTGTTGCTCATGTGCAGGGGTTGTGCAAAAATGTTTTTTGGTTAATCCCTTCACCTTCTTTCATCCCATACCATGCCCCCAGCCCCTCTGGCAGCTGTCAGTCTGTCTAGTCAATAATTTTAAGATTGCGTTGGCCTTGGATTTACTATTCCAGTGATAAGATTTTTCATGTGAACCAAAGCTAATGATTTAATAACAAGAATATATATCTGAATCCCTACTGTCATTGTATTTTTCACTAATATTGAGATACTTCAAGTTTCAGCTTTAGTTTTCATCTTTCAAAAACAGAGACCAAGAAAAAAATTTTAAGCAGCTGCTGAAAATTGATATGTTCTCCATTTATTTTCTTATGTTGAATTGTCAGATTTCACATCAGCTTTTGGGCCTGAGTCACTGAAAATTATTTTTGATTGCTAGAAGTGTAACTGACTGCACCTGGACTTTGAAAAGATACTCAAAACAAAAAGTCAAGGAGCCATTATAGAAGAGAATATGCAAAACACTGGCTTTTAGCTTTGTTTCTCTAAATTTGCCTTCTTGTTTTTACTTTTTATGTTAAGATAATTACAGATTCATAGGCAGTTGTAAAAAATACAGAAATTCCATGTACACTTTATCCAGTTTTATTGATGAGTAAATTCTTACAAAACTATAGTAGAATATCACAACCAGGACGTCACCACTGATATAATGAGATACAACATTTGGATGACCACAAGGATCCCTCCTGTTTTACTTGTTTTTATTGAATTTGTTTGGGTGACATTGCTTAATAAAATTATATAGGTTTCAGGTGTGTGATTCTATAATCCATCATATGTATATTGTACCATGTATTCACTAACCAAAGTCATGTCTCCATTCATCACCATTTAAACCTCCCTTTACCTCTCCTACCTGCCCCCTCCTCCCTTCTCATCTGATAATCACCATACTGTTGTCTGTATCTATGAAGTTTTCTTTTATTTTTGCTCTAATCCCTTTACCTTTTTCATACAGCCACCCACCTCCCCTCCCCTCTGATATCTTTCAGTGTTTTCTCTATGATGTGTTTCTGTTTTGTGTGTTCATTTATTTTGCTTATTAGATTCCACATATAAGTGAAATCATAGGGTATTTCTCCTTTCTCTCAAGAGCTTATTTCACTTAGCATTAAAAAGGTGAGATTTCCTTCTTTTTTCTCCTGAGGAGTATTCTATTGTGTAAATGTACTAAAGCTTTTTTATCCACTCATCTAAAAATGGGCACTTGGGCTGCTTACAAACCTTGGCTGTTATAATAATGCTGCAGTGAAAATAGGGGTGCATATATTCTTTTGAATTAGTGTTTCAAGTTCTTTGGATAAATTCCCAGAAGTGAAATTGCTGGGTCAGAAGGCAATTGCATTTTTTTTTTTGAGGAAACTCCACACTGTTTTCCACAGTGGCTGAACCAATCTGCATTCTCATTCTCTGTATCCTCATCAATACTTGTTTATTGATTGATTGCTGATAGCCATTTTGACAGACAAGATAAGATGTCTCATTGTGGTTTTAATTTGCATGTCTCTGATGATCAGTGATATTGAGCATTTTTTCTTATGTCTATTGTCCATCTGTATGTTCTCTTTGGAAGTGTCTATTCAGATAATTTTCCTATTTTTAATTGGATTGTTTGGGGAAGGGGTTATGGTGTTGAGTTGTATAAATTTTTATAATTTTTGCATATTAACCCCTTATCAGCTGTATCATTGGTGAATATGTTCTTCATATTCAGTGGGTTGTATTTTCATTTTGTTAATGATTTGTTTTGTTGTGCAAACACTTTTTATTTTTTTTAAAGTTCAGGACTTACAATTTCAGCACAATGTACAATAACCAAGTGCTGGAAGCAGCCTAAGTGCCCATCAGTAAATAAGTGGATCAAAAAACTATGGTACATTTATACAATGGACTACTATGCAGCAGAGAGAAAGAAGGAGCTCCTATCCTTTGCAACAGCAAACACTTTTAATTTTGATATAGTCTCATTAATTATTTTTTTTCTTTTATTTCTCTTGCCTAAAGAGGCATATCAAAAAAAATATATTGCTAAGAGAAATGTCAGCAATTTTACTGCCTATGATTTCTTCTAGTATTTTTATGGTTTTGAGTCTTACACTTAAGTCTTTAATCCATTTTTTAGTGTATTCTTGTGTATGATGTAAGAAGGTAATCTAGTTTCTTTTTTTTTTTTTTGCATATTATCTGTTCAATTTTCTCAACAACACTTATTAAATAGACTACTTTTACTCCATTGTATGTTCTTGCCTTCTTTGTTGAATATCATTTGACCTTAAAGGGCCAGACTTACTTCTGGGATCTCTATTCCCTTCCACTGATCTATATATCTGTTTTTATGTAACCATGCTGTTTTATTACTATTGCCTTGTAGTATAGTTTAGTATCAGGTGATGTGATTCCTTCAAATTTATTCTTCAGTGTCTTATAACTTTTCAAGCACAGGTTCTTTATATCCTTGGTGAAATTTATTCCAAGGTAATTTATTTTTTTGGATACAATTATAAATGGGATTGTTTTCTTAGTTTCCCTTTCTAATAGTTCATTATTGGTGTATATAAATGCAACTGATTTCTGGATATTTATTTTGTATCCTGCTGCTTTTCTGACTTCATTCATCAGTTCTAGTAGTTTTTTTGGTGGAATCTTTAGGGTCCTCTGTATATAGTATCATGTCATCTGTACATAGTGAGTTTTACTTCTTCCTTTCCAATTTGGACACCTTTCATTTCTTCTTGTCTGATTGCTATGGCTAGGACTTCCAGTACTATGTTGAATAAGAGTGGTGAAAGCAGACATCCCTATCTTATTCCTGATATTGAGGGAAATACTTTTAGTATTTGCCAGTTGTATATAACGGTGGCTGTGAGTTTGTCATATATGGCCTTTATTACATTGAAGTATGCCCCCTCTACTTTCACTTCGCTGAGAGCTTTTATTATAAATGCATGCTGAATTTTATCAAATCCTTTTTCTTATTTATTGATAAGATCATGTGATTTTTCTTTTTCTTTTTCTTTTTCGTTTTATTTATGTGGTATGTCATGTTTATTGACTTGTGGATATTGTACCAAACATACATTCCCAGAATAAACCTCACTTGATCATGATTTATGATCTTTTTAATGTATGGCTGGATTTGGTTTGGTAATATTTTGTCGAGGATTTTAGCGTCTATGTTCATCAGAGATTCTGGCCTATAATTTTCTTTCCTTAAAGTATCTTTTTTCTGGTTTTGGAATTAAGACAATGCTGTACACATAAAATGAGCTTAGGAGTCTTACCACCTCTTAATTTTTTTTGTAATAGTTTGAGAAGAATAGGTGTGATTTCTTATTTTAATATTTGGTAAAAATTCACCTGTGAGGCCATCCAATCCAGGACTTTTGTTTGTTGGGAGGTTTTTGATTACTGCTTCAGTTTCATTAGTTGTAATCTGTCTATTAAGATTTTCTGATTCAGTTTCGGAAGATTGTATGTTTCTAGAAATTTAACTGTTTCATCTAGTTTGTCTACTTGTTGGCATATTGTCACTTGTTATATTTTTTTACAGTTCTGTATTTCTGTGGAGTCATATGTTACTTCTCCTCTTTCAATTCTGATTTTATTTGGGTCCTATCCTTTTCTCGATGAGTTTGGTTAAAGGTTTGTAAGTCTTGTTTATCTTTTCAAAGAACTAACTTTTGGTTTCATTAACTTTTTTGGTATTTTTTAGATTCTATTTTACTTATTTCTGCTATGATCTTTAGTATATCCCTTCTTTTACTCACTTTGACTTATTTTTCTAGTTTCTTTATGTGTAAAATTAAATTTTTTATTTGAGATTTTTGTTATTTCTTGATATAGGCTTACAATGCTACAGATATCCCTCTTAGGACTCCTTTCCCTCTGTCCCATAGGTTTTGGGATTTTGTGTTTTCATTTCCATTTGTTTCAAGGTATCTTTTGACTTCTTCCTTGATCTCATTGTTAACTCATTCACTCATTATTTAGTAACATGTTATCTAACTTCCATGCCTTTGTGTGTTTTCAGTTTTATCTTTGCCAATGATTTCTAGTGTGTCATACCATTATGGTCAGAAAAGACATTTGATATTTCAGTCTTCTTTTTTTAAATATTTTATTTACTTATCTTTAGAGAGGAAGGGAAGGAGAGAGGGAGAGAAATACCAATGTTTGGTTGCCTCTCATGCGTCCCCTGCTGGGAACTGGCCTGCAACCCAGGCATGTGCCCTGACTGGGAATCAAACCATGATCCTTTGGTTTGCAGGCCCGCGCTCAATTCACTGAGCTACACCAGCCAGGGCTGATATTTCAGTCTTCTTAAATTTATTGAAATTTGTTTTGTGGTGTGATGTGTGGTCTCTCCTAGAAAATATTCCATGTGCACTTATCAGAATGTATATACTGCTGCTTTTGGGTGAAATGCTCTGAGGGTATCAATTAAATCTATCTGATCTTGTGTGTCATTTTAAGCTGCTGTTTTCTTGTTTGTTTTTTGTCTGGAAGATCTATTCATTGATGTCATAGGGTGTTAAAATCCTCTACTATGACTGTAGTACTGTTGATCTTTTTATTTATGTTCATTAGTGTTTGCTTTATATACTTAAATGCTGCTATATTAGGTATATAAACATTTGCAAAGGTTACATCCTCTTGTTGAGTTGCTCCCTTTATCATTTCGTAGTATCCTTCCTTGTCTCTTATTATAGCCTTTGCTTTAAAGTTTATTTTATCACATATAAAGATCGCTACCTAGGTTTTTTTATTTTTTTTATTTTCATGATATATCTTTTCTATCCCTTTTCTTTTATTGTGTGTGTATCTTTCATTCTGAGGTGGGTATCTTTTAGACAGTATTTATATGGATCTTATTTTCTTATCCATTCAACTAACCTATGTCTTTTGATTGGAGCATTTAATCCATTTACATTTAAAGAGATTATTGGTGAGTATGTGTTGATTGCCATTCTAATCTTTTAATTATGTTCTTCTGTTTCTTCTTTTTTTTTCTTCTAGTCATTACTCCTTTTCCTCTCCCTCCTCTTCTCTTCTTCTCCTTCTTCTCTTTTGCCCCTCCTCCTATTTCTCCTCCTCCTTCTTCTTCAGAAAGACCCTTTAATGTTTCTTGTACTACTGGTTTGGTGGTAACAAACTCCTTTAGCTTTTTCTTGTATGAGAAGTTTTTTTTCTTCTTCAATTTTAAATGATACCTTTCATGGGAAATCATAATCTTGGTCATAGGTCTTTGCTTTTCATCACTTTGACTGTTTCATGGTAATCCATTCAGGTCTGAATTTCCACCCACCCCCGGCTGAGGGTGGGGGTGTGGGTAGAATCAGCTGATAATCTGTAGGAGCTTTCTTGTAGGTCACTCTTTTTCTCTTGTTGTTTTTAAGATTCGCTCTTTTTATTTAACCTTTACCATTTTAATTATAAGATGTCTTGGCATGGGCCTCTCTGGATTCATTTTGTTTGGGTCTGTCTGTGCTTCTTGGATTTGTGGGTCTTTTTTCTTTACCAGGGGGTTAGGAACAAATTCAGTCAGTATGTATTCAGATAGGTTCTCAATCTCTTGCTCTCTCTTCTCCTTCTGGTATCCCTATGAGGCAGATATTGTTATGTTTCATATTGTCCCCCAAATCCCTTAAACTGTCCTCATTTTTTAATTTTTAATTTTTTGTTGTTGTTGTTGCTTGGGTGTTTTCTCCTACCTTGTCTATACAATTTCTACTTAATACTCTGCTAATCCAGTCTACTGTTCGTTCCTTTCAGTGTATTCTTCATTTCAGATATTGTATTATTAATTTTTCACTGTTTCTTTTTTTGTTTGTTTTTTATGTTTTTTTATGCTTGCTCTCTCTTTGTTGAGAGAGAACAAGCATAAAGTTCAATAAATTCATTGAGCATCCTTAGAAACCAGTGTTTTGAATTCTGCATCTAGTAGATTGTCTCTATTTTGTTTAGTTCTTTTTGCGGAATTTTGTTCTGTTCGTTCCTTTGTTACATGTTTCTTTGTCCCCCCATACTGACTGCCTCTTTTTGGTTATTTCTATGTATTAGGTAGATCTACTATGACTCCCAAGTCTTGGTAATGTGGCCTTATTTAGTAGTTGTCCTGTGAGACCCAGTGGCACAGTCTCCTTGACCACCTGATCTGGGTGCTCTATGAACGTACCTTGTGGGTATCATGGGAGCCCTGTTTTGTAATTGATTCTTGTTTTCTCTTGGCTCATTTGTATTTGTGATTGACCCTCATGGTAGATTATATATAATGAGGTGCAACCTTGGACACAGTGTACAAGCTGTTGTGCAAGTACTGACTACATGAAGCCAAATCACCTCTTTAGGGTCTGGTGCCTTCCAAGATCTTCTTTTATATTTATCACTTGTGAAGCTAAATGAATCCTGGTCTGATTTTTGTCTGAACATGGCTACTGGGTGTGTTTGCTCTGGGGCCTCTTAGGAGGGACTATGGCGCAGTCCAATATCAGATGTTGCACGTGACTGGCCCTGGACGACATGTTTGGAGCTACAAAGCCATCCACAGATTGTGGCTACCTCTGCTGAGCCTGGATATGTGTGGGAAGGACCACACTCTGCACCAAGGCCAGCTTTTACCAGCACCAGGCCCAGGACAAGGTCAGCAAAGTCCCAAGGCACCCAGGATCTGCCTTTGCCTGCTTCCACCTGCCACCTTCCTGATAGGCTCAGTCACTGGGAGAGCCTCTGGCAGTACTTGAGTTGCATGAAGTAGGTTCTCAATGAGTCACCAGAGAGAGGCGAGTTATGTTCTTGATATAGGTTCAAACTCAATGCCAGTGCTGGTCACAGGCCAATCAGCAAATGAACAAGGGTAAATCAAGTCTAGCTCCACATGCCAAGTACCCACAGACCTTCATGGTGGGACCAGTCAGAGGGATTCATCAAGGTGAGTCCAGCAGAGTTCATTAGGCACACACAGACCAAGATTTGGGTGCATAAAAGGGACGGGGGCTTTATACCACTTGGGAGTACAACAAAAAAAATGTCCCCTGTCTTAGAGCTATACAACTCAGTCTGTCCAAGATTCTGCCAGGGGCCCAATCTCAGCAGGGGCATGCCCCTGCTGGGAATCGGTATAGCAGGGCTAGTGGATCTCCCATAAATGAAAGGTGTCTGTCAGGCTTAGGAGAAGATGACAGGAGTAGTCACATCCCAAAGCTGCACAACTCAGTGTGTCCCAAATTCTTTTCAGACCTCAGCAGGGCAAAGCCACCAGGAATTGAAATGGTGGGTCCAGCTAGAGCATGAAGGGTGGAGCTAGAAGATCTCTTGTGAGGGATGGTGTCAGTCAGGTGAAGAGGAAAATGGGGCTTCTTCCTCAAAGCCACACAATTCAATCACTGACAGCCCCTGATTCTTCCCAGGCCTCTGCTGACTCCTCAGATCACTACTCAACAGGGTGTGAGCTCTGCAGAATGGAATGACAGGTAATTCAGAGGGTGGGGCTAATGTGTTTCCCCCAGGCTGATGCTGTAAGAGGGAAGCACTTTACTGAAGATTATGTCTGCAGTTCAGGAGAGTAACTGAGCACATGGATTCTGGTGGCTGTGTCCTCAGCTCGCTCTCTCTTCAGAGCTACAAACCCCAATCTCTCCTCACATGACTCCGCTCCACTCTTTCCTCCTCCTACCAGAGTCCAGGGTTACTACAGATGAGATTTTGTGCATTGGTCTTTTAGGAAGGTGCCTGTGCCTCTGGCGACTCTTGTCTCTACCTGACAGACAGAATCCCCACTGATTTTCACAGCCAGATGTTATGTGGATGTCTCTTCCCTGCTCTTGTGCTCTGGGCTATGGATTTGGGATGGGGTTGAGAACCCATGCTTCTCAGAGGGAACCTTTGCATCTGAGATACCGCTCCAGAGTTTTAGCTGCTGCTTGTGGGAGAGGGGCCAGCCCCTTTTGTATCTCTGCCCTTCCTACCAGTCTCAATATGGCTTCTTCTGTAAATCCTTGGCTATAAAATTGGTATTCAGCTAGTCTTCAGTTGGTTACTCAGGTTGATTTTTCTATATTTCAGTTGTTATTTGAGTTTGGTCCTGGGAGGAGGTGAGTATAATATCCACCTAGTCCACCACCTTAATTTTCCTCCTGATATTCATTTATTATTTCATTTATTTAACCAATATTTATAAAACACTAACAAGAGTCATATTTTTCTCCAAATATTATCAAAACATTCATTTATTAAGTTCTACAAGATATCATTATTGTTGTAATCATTCTTTAAATAAAAACCATAGTCTGTTTTTTTTTTGTTTTTTTATTGGTTTGTTTTTGTTTTTGTTTTTTGTTTACTTATTTTATTATTTTTTTTTAGAGAGGGGAAGGGAAGGAGAAAGAGAGGGAGAGAAACATCAATGTGTGGTTGTCTCTTGCATGCCCCAAGCCAGGGACCTGGCCTGCAACCCAGGCATGTGCCCTGACTGGAAATCAAACCAGTGACCCTTTGGTTCACAGGCCCATGCTTAATCCACTAAGCCACACCAGCCAGGCCATAAATCTGTTTTATTTTCTGTTATATTAATCTTTTTATAGATTCCAGGGTTGAAATTAGTGTAAGTCCAGTGTCTGACTCTTGTTTCTAAGCTATTGTTTTAGGTAGTTTTACATAGTCATAATATTGGCTTCATTCTAATATGACTACAAACCTTCACTAAGTCTTTATATTTGGATAAAACAAATGGCAAATGTGCATTAAATGACAATTTTATTTTGATCAAGTTTCAATAATTTACGCATAATTTGGAAAATATCAAGGAAACATACAAAAATTAGATCAACAATGAATTCTGGCCAGAGATGGCTGTGTTCCAGGACTGAAATCCAAGCCAGGCCTGCATCAAGCTCATCCTTTTCTCTACAACATGCTCCAGAGACTCTGTGTTTTGGTGTCACAGAGCAGAGAAACAGTGGAGTCCTCAACACATATTACTTGAGTGTAACAACATACTCAGTAGCACTGTTTTCCAATTCCACTCAGTGCTAGGCTCCTCAGTGCTAGCAGCAAGCTATACAAATGACACACATTAGAAATTTAAAGTGAACATCCATAAGGGTAGACATGAAAATCTATATTATATAGTTTTATATCATCCCTTCATTTGAGGTATCTTCTCTTGGAATTTGGGTTATCAGTGCCTTTTTTTAATGAAAAGTTGTTTGCTATTTTCATCTCTCTTCTCCCATGATATTCACCAATAACTTCTATCGACTCTTTGTCCAGAGCATAGCCTGAATTCCTCCAAGCCTGTCAAACCCATGATTTGGCATCTGGCCTTTCAATCTGCAGAAGCCACGTTGGCCTCAGGTGATTCCATTTTCCCACTTTAGGGGGTAGTTTCTCTTTCCTTTGCCTAGAATCTGCTTCTTCCAGATCTTCTCTTGGCAGTCTCCTTTGGTCTCAATGTTCCTTCCTCTCAGGAGCGTGTAATACACAGTCATAGAAATGGGAAAGGTGAATAGATTCTACCTTTACACAGTTTGTTCTAGTTGTGTCCCTCTGATAAGATGCCTTAAGTAAGGAGCAGCATAGAGAGCAGAGTGCAAATTAGTTGGAGTTACAGGATAAATATGTTCCCTTGATAGCTTATGCTTTTAAGGATTAAATTTTATTTAATCCAATACCATATATAAGAACTGGCTGTTTGAGGGCGGTGGGGAATAAGGCATGGCGATTATCACATAATATGCTTGTAATATTCCCTTCCTTCCTTTGAAAGGTACAATTGTACAATCCATGATTGTTGTATCTAAGGACCACTTCACTTTCTGAAACTCATTCAATTGATTTATCAGGCACTTTAGAACAGAATAGAATTTTAAACCAGGGTTTTTGTGTCTTTCTTAATGTTTTTCTTAGGATAATGGGAGATGTATTGTGACAAATAGAATCTGCTTCCCTCACACATAGAAAAATTTTATAAGTAGAGGCTTTTTAGTGGTCAGGGGGAAAAATTAGGGCCCATAGCAAATCGTTGAAATCTCTTTCCCCATTTAGTTAATTATATTATCAAAATTTGATTGTTCCTCCCCCTCTGTCATTCCTTTGCAATGAACCTCTGTGTTTCTTTTTCTTTCTCTTGATGATGATTTAGAAGTATCACCAATAAATAAAAATATTTATAGAGACTACATGTTCTGGGCCCTATTCTAGGTCTGGGGGATAGTTACACATTTTGTGTGTCCATGGAGCTTGCTTTCCATTCAAAACGAGGAACAGCAAATGTGTAATTGTACAGATCACTGTGCTGTTGCAATTGGACGAGTCCTCTAAGGGAAACATACAGCATCGTTTATTCGACCAGAAGAGGCGTCCTAATCTACTCTATGGAGCTCAGAATGCACCTCCCTAAGGAAGTTCCATGTAAGCTGAGTTCTAAAGAATGAGAAACAGTTAACCACTGAAGAGAAGAGGGAAGAGTTAACGTGGTGCTTGGACCTTTGCAAGATATTAAGCTCACTCATGAGGTGATCCGATTCCACTTAAGTGATATCACTATGGATTATTTGTGGAGGGTGAATCAGAAAGAGGGAAACTGAAGGCAGAGAGAACAGTTAGGAGACTATTAGAGTTGCCTGTATAAGAGATGTGGAAGCTTAGATAAGGTAAGGATATTGAAGATAGAGCACATATATTTTTATATTTTTAAATTATCATTAAGTCTAATGTAAGTACTATATGGGACTTACAGAACTCTGACTAACAGTATATGTGTGGTATTTACTATTTAGCATTCAGACTTTACTAAAAGTAATATTTATATAAGACTTCTTTGGTATGAATTGTTAGACTAAAAGAACAGTTAGAAATATGCTTGGGTCATCAGATCTCATAGAAAAATTCCAACATTCATGACATATTTTGACCCAGTGATCCCACTGCTGGGATTATACCTTAAAAATCCTGAAATACTAATTCAAAAGAACCCATGCACCCCAATGTTCATAGCAGCATTATTTACAGTAGCCAAGTGCTGGAAACAGCCTGAGTGCCCACCAATAGGTAAGTGGATCAAAACGATGTGATTCAAGAAATGGAGATCACATGGAGGGTTATCGGTGGAAAGGGGGAGGAAGACAATGAGGGTGAAAGGTACAGTAAATAAGAAGCAGAATAGGTAGGCAGAAAATAGGGGGAGGTTAAGAACAATATAGGAAATGGAGAAGCTGGAAAGCTTATATGTACAGCCCATGAACATGAACTAAGGTGGGGGGAAGTGCTGGAAAGTGAGGAGGGTGGTATAGGGAGGAGAGGGGTAAAGGGGAGAAAAAAATGGACAACTGCAATAGCATAATCAATAAAATATACTTAAAAAAAAAGAGACCATGAAAAAAAACAAACTGTTCATTTACACAGTGGAATACTACACAGCAAAAACAAAGAAGGAAATCCATGCCATCCTTCATGACAGCGTGGATGGAACTGGAGAGCATTATGCTAAGAGAAATAAGCCAGCAGTGAAAGACAAATGCCATATGATCTCACCTATAAGTGGAACCTAATCCACAAAACAAACAAATGAGCAACATAAAACCAGAGACATGGAAATAAGGAACAAACTGTCAGTGTTCATTGGGAAGGGGGTTGAGGGAAGGGGGTAACATGGGAAAGAAGGGGAAGAAACAAGTCAAGGAACATGAATAGATACTCATGGGCATGACCAATGGGATGAGGATTGACTGTGGGAGGCGGGCAGGGGAGAGCAATGGGGGAAAAGGTGTGGGACAACTGTAACCAAACAGCAATAAAAAAACTAATGTTGTCTCTACCTTCGTCGGCCTATTAACCTCATGTGTAGAACCAACAGTGATTTTAGCTTCCAATCAGTGCTCAATCATATACTCTAGCATTAAACTAACCCTGAATAAAAAAGTCTTTACCCAAACATAGAAAGAGTATAGAAATGAATGTAAAACTAGAAAAAGTATCATTTTCATCTCATAGTATGGCAAATATATTTTGATGTCCTAAAGGCAACAAAACAGTTCCTTAGAGAAAAAAAAAAAAAACCAATTTAAAATATGCTACCATAAAAGAAAAAAAAGGAAACTTTGTAACTTTTGGTAAGAAGGTATATATGAAGTAGGTTCTTTCTAGATATTGCATTGGCCAAACGGTCTGTTTAGTTTTTTTCTGTAAAATAAAGGACACATTTTTCATTTTTATCAATAAATTTATTGATTTGGATATTTTGAGCATGTTGGCTATCTCACATGTGGTATGACATTGATTGATCTCAAGTAATGTCTTGATTTGATCATTATCAACTGCTGCTGATCCACCCAACCAGGGAGTGTATGTAGTCCAGTGAGAAACCTCCAGCATGAAACTTCGCAAACCACTTTTGACACATTCTATCAGTCACATTCTCCACATGCTGCACATATCCTTTTTGTGTGTTTCAGTTGTGATTTTATCTTTCTTGAAATAATAAAGCATAACATGCCAAAAAGGTTGTGTATTTTTTCCCATCTTTGATATTAAAATGGATACACAAAAATTCACCAACTTCAATGTTTAACATCCTCTTTTTAATTTCAGAGAAGTAATAAAAAGATTTCTTTTAAGCTATTTGTTATTTGATATATTCTACATAAAATTGGTATACTTTGTAATATTTCAAATGAAAACAACTATTCTCAAATAATATTCTCTACTCCAAGAATAACTTAACATTATTTATGGAAGATAAATTTAAAACTTCTGGTATTTTAAGTAGAAGAAAACTCCAATCCTTAGACCGTATGGGATAGCAAATTGACTGCCATTTCTTTATAGCTGCAAATCTGGTGACAAGGTTTTCCTGAAAATTCATATGTGAAGTAAACAATAATATTTACTTTTTAAATAGACTTTATTTTTTAGAATCTTTTTGGGTTTACCTAAAAATTATGCAGATAGTACAAAAAGTTCCCTTATTCCCCTCTTCTTTCAGGACATAATTTTTCCTGTTCTTGACATCTTGCATTAGTGCAGTATGTTTTTCAAGTTGGTGAGCCAATATTGACACATTAATATTAACTAAAGCCCATAGTTCACAGTAGGGCCCACTCTTTGTGTTATACATACTATGAATTTTGAAAATTACATACCATCATGCTTCCACCATTATTACGGTATCACGCACAATAACTCTACTGCCCTTAGTGTCCTCTGCGCTCCGTCGGCCATCCCTCCTCCTTTCCTGGCAACCACTACTCCTTTTACTGTCTCTCTGGTTTTGCCTTTCCCGAAATGCCATATAATTGCAGTTACAGTAGCTGGCTTCTTTCACTTAGCAACATGTATTTAAAATTCTTCCCTGTCTTTTTGCAGCTTGATACCTCATTTCTTTACATCACTGAGTAGCAGGCCATGCATAGATGTACCACTGTTTGTTTTTCAAGATGACCTGTTGAAGGACATCTTAGTGGCTTCCAGTTTGGGCAATTATAAATAAAGCTGCTATAAATGTTTGTGTGCAGCTTTTTGTGTGGACTTAACTTTCCATCTAATTTGGGTAAATACCTAGGAGTGTAATTACTGTATTGTATTTACAATCAGCAATAAATGAGAATGCCCTTTTTTCTACAAGGTCTGTGTCTAGATTAATTGGTTTTTGCATATCAATACCCAGTTGTCCCAACACCATTTTTTAATAAGTTTGTTCTTTGTCCATTGATGTGCTTTCGATCTTTGTCAAAGGTCAGTTAACTACCTTTGTGTGTATCTATTTCTGGGATGTCAATTCTGTTCTATTGATATATTTGTCTTCTCTTTCATGAATACCGCACTGTCTTGATCTCCTTGTCAGTCTCTATAAAATAATTAGTTAGGAAATTTATTGGAATAGTATTGAATCTATAGAGCAACATGGGAAAACTTGGCATATTAATAATGTCTCATCATCTATTTAACTCTTGATTTCTTCCATCAGAGTTTTGTAGTTTTAATACTTTTCAAGATGACCTGTTATGGAAGTTAAAATTTCTCAATCTAAATGTGATATAATTTTATTAAGACTTGTACTTTTAAATTACCACTATTTTTAAATAATATTCTCCCGTACTCAAAAACAAAAGAAAAATTTGCAGCCTGGGGACATCTTAATTAAATAAAATGCATCATTAACAAGTAGGAGTTAATAAAAAACAATTTCCTCAATAACTGTTAAGGATAAATTGCAGTCATTGATGTCTAGAAGGCCCTAATTGCACAGTATCCATCATATGGAGAGTTCTTTCAGTATTACACTTCTTATTTCTAGTTGTATGATTCCTGAATATGTATATTTCTTCCTCTACAAATTATAAAGGAACCTCATAAAAATTAGTGATTTATATAATTATTGAGTCTTTACAATGAGACAAATGAACTTTAATATGACTAAATGTGAAATAATAAATTATTGACAATGTCATTCAAAAATAACATCTATAAAGACATCTCTTTTTTTGCTATTTTTTTTGTTCAATTACAGTTGTCCCCATTTTTCCCCCATTGCTCTCCCCTGCCCTACCCACCGCCTCTCCCCATTCAATCTTTCCACTTTGTCCTTGTCCATGGGTCCTTTACACATGTTCCTTGACTTGACCTTCCCCCTTCTTTCCCCAGTTACATCCCTCTCCCCTCCCCTCTGGTCAGTGTTAGTTTGTTCTTTATTTCCATGCCTCTGGTTCTATTTCTTGAAAAGGAATTTAGTGATTTAAAGGTCTACCAGTGAATTTATTTTATTTAACTTAATCTGTCAATTACTTTTAATGATGTTTTGCACTATTACAAAGAGAATTTGAGTTAACTTATGTGAATGAATCCATTTGGAAAATATTGCCTAACATATAGTTGGTTTTCAGTAAATGTTTGAAATTTGAATTAATGGCTGCATTTTAAAGTAAACAAATTGTCCATATACCTGTGGTTTTATTTCTGGGCTGTCAATTCTGTTCCATTGGTCTATGTGTCTGTTTTTTCTACCATGCTGTTTTGATTATTATAGCTCTGTAGTATAATATGAAGTCAGGTAGTGTGATATCTCCACCTTCACTCTTTTTTTGTAGGATTGCTTTGGCTATTTGGGAAGGAAGAGGGGTGGGTGTAGTAAAGGGTAAAGGGGACCAAATATATGGTGATGGAAGATGATTTGTCTTAGGATGATGAACACACAATGCAGTATACAAATCATGTATCATAGTAACATACACTTGAAATCTGTATGACCCTATTAATCAATGTCCCCTCAATAAATTTAATTAAAAAATAAAGTGAATAGATTAACAAATAATTAGGGACAAAGAGAAAGTTTTGACACAGTTTGAAGATGAAACCAACAGGCATACAGAAGTAACACAATAATATGTACCATCATTTTTTAAAAAATTACTAGAATTAAGTAAGTATCAAATCACTATATTGTACACTGAAACTTATATAATATTGTAAGTCAATTATACTTCAATAGAAGAAAATATAAAACATACTAAGATTAGGTTTTTATTCATCAAAGCAAGGAGGGAAATGTATTAAGGTACCAATATCTTTAGATATAAATTTTAGTTATATAATTTTATTCTAAAATGAGCACAATTGAATTCTGATTTAATTAAAAATAACTTTAATTATTTCACAAGAGAAACTAGTCCCTTTAGTTAAATTTTCAGTAAAATAATTTTGTATCAGAAATAGCCCAAATCACACAGCAATAATATAGAAAATTAATGATAATAATTACACTTTTGCTTTTTATCTAACTGAATTTATGTAGCATATATGGGAATATATAATGTATATAATTTTTTGTGCATGTATATATGTA